>JADRCC010264840.1:2860-14033 GCA_019843855.1 Hylomyscus alleni | reverse complement strand
CTGTCTCTCTCTGTGTCTGTCTCTCTCCCTATCTCTCTGTCTCTCTCCGTGTCTCTGTCTCTCTCTGTGTCTCTGTCTCTCTCTGTGTCTCTGTCTCTCTCTGTGTCTCTGTCTCTCTCTGTGTCTGTCTCTCTCCCTATCTCTCTGTCTCTCTCTGTGTCTCTGTCTCTCTCTGTGTCTCTGTCTCTCTCTGTGTCTCTGTCTCTCTCTGTGTCTGTCTGTCTGTCTGTCTCCCCACCAGTCATTTAGCCCTGTCTCTTTTCCTCACTCTATCACCTTTTGCCTTCTTAGTCTTCCTCTTTCTGAAGCCTGTTTCTCTGACTCTTAGTTTCTGCGTTTTCTTCCTTTTTTTTTTCCCAATCTGTCCATTACTGTTTCTAGCTCTATCTAGTCCGCCTGCTCTTGGCCTCTTTTAATCTGTGGGTCTTCGTTTCTGCCCGTCTATCTCACTTTCCTATGTCGAACACTCAGTTTGTCTTTCTGGCCCCCACCCCCACTCCATCAAGTCCTTCCACTCTTGGACCAGGTGACACATTTTTCTAGTTCCCAGCTTCCTCTAGTCCTTTTTTTTTTTTTTTTGGAGGGGGCTTTCTGACCCTCTCCACTGCCTCTCCCAACCTTCCATCTTCCCCTCCGCAGGTCTGGCATGTGTGGAAGGATATTGGAGGGCTTTCCAGGGTTTGGGGGCAGAGCAAGGACCCACCCTTAGGATCGCAGGAAAAGAGCTGTACTCCCTCTGTCCCCCACCGTTCGTGCTTGAGCACTTTGCACTCTACTAGCCATAGAGCAAGGCCCAGGCAAGTCACCTCATGCCTTGGTCAGTTTAAAAAGCCTCCCAGGGTAATTGAGCCCTAGGGTGCAGCAGAGGAAGGGAAGAGCTACACGTGTCCAGCAGGGGACGAGGGTGGAGCCTACAGAAAGGCAAGAGCTGGAGGAGGAACTTTGGGCCAGGTGGCAGCTAAGAGGCCAAAGAAAACAGGGTCCAAAGAAACCCCACTATTGTTCCCATTCTGCCTGGCATTTCCTGCTGAGCGGCTCCTCCCCAACGGCTCTGGTCAGGTGGACTGTTCTTTTCTCCGGAGTCACAGGCAGGGCTATGCCCCCAGCAGAGCAGGGCAGTACATCCAGGATCAGAGACCTCCAGGCCAGACATCTTCCTTGTGGCTGCACTTAATTTTCTTCCCTGGCTACCCTCCCTCCTTTTAAATGCATCTTCTCTGCCCAGGCACCATCTTCCTGAATCCATAGGTCTCACAATCTGTCCTCTTAGATTGGGCTGGTCTCACGGTACTCGGGAGACTGACCATGAAAGAAGTTACTACCTGGGAATTTGAGCCTTCTCTTTCCCAGCTAACAAAGGACTGGAAAGGCCTAAAACTTGTTCTGGCTGAGAATATAACTCAGTGGTAGAGTCTTTGCCTACCATATGAAAGGGCCTTAGTTCAATGCCCAGTACTTGGTGGGGGTGGGGGAACGGTGGGGGACGGGGGAAGAATAACTAGTTTTGGCCAGGCATGGTAGCTGTTCTTTCCAACCTTCGGGAGGCAGAGACAGGCAGATCACTGAGTTCAAGGACAGACTGGTCTATATAGTGAGTTCTAGGTCAGCCAAAAGCTGCACAGTAAGACTCTATCTCAAAAACAAACAAAGAACTAGTTCTTGACATTTTATGGATTAAAATATAGGTTTGAATTGTCTCTACTTCGAAAGTCACTTAACTCCAAGCAATTTTGTGAGAAGACCAGAAGTCTGAAGTCACTGACTCAGGCTGGGATAGAGACCACAACATACCATACAGACTTGGTCACTAAGAATCATTTTGGTGTAACTAAAGAGGCCCCATCTGTCAAGGTTACCCCAAACGTCAGCGATTCTGTTTCCAAGGCTGAGTCTGAGACCTTTTCGTATTTAGGGACCGTCAGGGTCACTAGATCTCTTACTGGAGATAAGGTGTGATAGAATTACTGGCAAAGTTTTGGGAATATGGGAAGAGAAAGGAGCCCTTTGCCCTAGAGTGTGGGCGAAGCTCTTACCAGCTGAGAATAGTAAATTTCAACACTCTTAGCAACATTTGCTTAAGGCCTTTCTCCTCTCCCAGTGTAAATGTTCAGTTTTCTAGGTCTCTCAGGAAGGACCCTATTTACCATGAAAAGCTATCCTAACCAACTCGTGGAGTCATGGTATCTGTTGCCCGTTCCTTATCTCATTGCAACCACACCTAAGGCTCCTCTGAAGCCACTTTTTATCATCTGTTATAGAAGGGGGACTTGCTAGCTCAGAGCCACTAACTCCAAGGCAATTAACATTTGCTTAAGGCTTCTTCCTGCCCGGTTGTAAACCTGTAATTTTCTAGGACTCTCACCAGAAACACCCTTTACAGTAAAACAATGCATTCTAACTTCCCCCCACCCCCAACCCGCACAACCCTAGTGGTTTCTGGTTTTATTTTATCAGATTGTAATCCTATCTCTCCAGAGCCACCTTGAAATCTCATTTATTGAAGAAAAATAGTTTCTTAGCACCCTCTGAGAGTCAACAAAGTGTTCTATATGGCAATGCTTAGAGGTGTCAGTGAGACTCGTTATTGACAAATGCATACCCATCTACTCAGTTGGTTCTTATTTTTCTTTTATTAAAACTGTCTTGTAATAAACTCCAACTCTGTTTCATACTGGCTTCTCCTGGAGTTCTTTTCTGTGTCAAAGCCAAGGATCCAATTTGAACTAAAGATTAAGGGAACTCAGGCACTCTTGGGTAACAATGGGGCTGTATTCTGTCCCTTCCTCTGCTGTCATAGGTACTACACTTTAGAACTGGGAGCTGTAGAGACAACTCTGGTTAAAAGCACTGGCTGCTCTCCCAGAAGACCTAGGTTTGATTCTCAGGGCCCACACGGCAGCTCACAATAGTCTGTGACTATGTCTGAGGGATGTCCTCTTCTGGCTTCTGTGGGCACCAAACACACACATGATGCACAGACATATATGCAGGAAAATGTTCACAACACATAGGATAAACGTGATGATGATGGTGATAATGATGATGAAGAAGAAAATGATAATAATTGCCTTTGCCCTGTGCACTCAAGGGCCTGGCCTTCCTGCTCAAAGGAAGCCCCCTGGGAACCTTTGGGCTGAGAAGGATGGCTTCCCACCTGTGGCAAAGGGACTAGCATCTTTCAGAGAAAGATCTTCATCCTGTTTCTCCTAATTAGGGACCTCTGAATTCCCTGGGAGGAAGAGACGCCTGGGGTGGAAATTTTGGGGACCCGGGATTATCTCTGGCACCTGGACTGTGCTGACCACTTCTAAGTTGTGGGAGAAAACATTTATTGACAATTGAGCCTTTACTGAAGGTTTCCTATATGCAAAACCCTGACTGATTGACAAACGAGCTCTTGTTAAGTGTTTACTATGTACAGAACATTAGACAAGACCAAGAGGAAAAGTAGGTAAGAGAATGTCTTGCCCCTGGAGAGCTTACACTCTGTCTGAGAGGCAATGATATACATACAGGATCCCAGCTTGGAAATACAGACATCAAAGCAACTTTTGGAAGTATGAAGTCCTTGGGCACCAAGTGGGAAAGGATGTTACTGGGACAGATTCAGTCACTTCCTCCTGTCAGCCCAGAGCCCTGTACCCCCCAGCTTGGGGACCTGGAGACCTGTCCACCTGTCTCCATGCTGTCCTGTGTCTGTCTAGTTTGGGTGTGCCTGACCTCTACCTTGGCTGGGTGCTCTTCAAGGGCTGGGACCATCCATGAGACTTTGTGTAGGAACTCCTAACCCGGTCACCACCCTCTCGATGGCTCTTTGTCCACTACGTGATTGGGGTCTGGCCTGGACTGGACCAGCCCTGATGAGTGTCCTGGCTTCTGCCAGGGAATGGCAGGAAGAGCCCATGGCTTGCCTCCATGAAAAGATACAAGACTTTACATAAGATGTCCTGAGTTCAAGTCCTGGCTCTGCTGTGTGTTTGCTGTGTGTCTTTGGAGCAGACTCTAGGGCCTCGGTTTCAGAATCAAATGGGGAAAGAAGCTTTTGCGCTGCCCGTCTCCCAAGGTTGGGATGCTAAGAGAGTTATCTGGAAACAGCAAAAGTTTACGTGGCTCAAAGTTTTCATTAGATAAAAGTTAGCACAGATAAAAGTTGCTGGGACACAGAAAAGCTTAACTACCCTTACTCCCCTATCCTCTCATTATTTATAATCTCACTACGGTCTCCGGCCCCAGTCTCGGGGAGGATATGACTCAGAAAGTGGTTCAGATACATTCTAGACCTTCAAGAGGGGTGTGTTGGGGGTGAAGTGCCTTTGAACTTTCAGGGCAATGACTGAGAGGCAGTTCCAGAGGTCACTGATACCACTCTTTTGGCAGCCATGAGGTCAAGCCACTGTCACCAGCTGCTGGAGTTCGGGAAGGCCCTTTCCAGAGCATGTACCTCCAGCGCACGCCTTCTTGCCTCCAGTGAGAAATTTGGTCAAGGAGACAGAAGGGTCAGTCACAGAGATTTCCCCTATACACACATGGTCACATGAGTGGGGTGTTGTAGCAGGAGGCTCATGATGGGGACAGATGGAGTCAGAAACCTTGAGAGTATGGGGTGACAGAGAGCATGGAGAAGGGGCTCAAGATTGTGACCCTTAGATAAGTTAGGCAGAAACTGGAGAGAGGGGCTGTGTGTGAGGAAGGAAGGAGAAGACTGGAAGACTGCCCGGGTCAGGCGGTAAGGAAAGGCTTGGAGACCAGGCTGGGGCCAAGAGGAAAGCCTTCTCCTGTCTGGACCTTGGGACTCCAGGGCTCTCCTTTGCTTTAGCCACCGATTACAAGAAGCAAAGGAAGTTAGAAGTCTGGCCTCTTCTGCCCTCACCTCCCCAAGAAGGCAGCAGTAATGAAATGATCCTAATACGGTGTGATAAGGACGTCATGAATCACAGTGAACGCGGCATCTTTACACGAGCTGCCTTACTTAATCCCAGCCTAATCTCACTGGAGAAACGTTGCCCTGACCTGTGCCTTTAGAAGCCTGGGTTCTAGATTCCGGCCTGCCTCAGCCTGGTCAAGTCGCTTCCTTCCTTTGCAGGTTGCAGGGGCCACACACAGTAACTGTCAGGCGGTGGGAACTGGAAGAGGGTGTAGCCCAGAGCAGGGAGGGAGGAAAGAGGGAACAGATTCCTGTCGAGAAAGGACAATAAGTGATGGAGGGGTGTTGCCTGGTGCCTGTGGTTGCATGCCTGAGCACCCTGCCCCGCCAGCCATAGGCATGCGCTGTGTGCCGGGCTTCAGGACTCACTTGCGAAACCGAGTGTCTCCTTACAAGCAGTGTCTAGTTGCAAATCCCCCCCCTCTCCCGGGACAAAAGCTGGGGCCCCACAGAGGGCTTTTGTTTTCGTGGCCCAAGTGGAAGGCAAATCTTTAGGTGTGTGTATGTTCCCTGGGGATGGGAGTCATGTACACCCTTATGCCTGGCTCTCCTCTCCCCCTTGAAGAGCCCTCCCTCGGGGCAGAAAGTCCTTGGACACCCCAGTCCTTCCTTCTCTAGAGGTCAAGTCTAGGGGGCTTGTTCTTTACATGACACATTCCTTCCAGCAAGGAAGTCCTGCACATCTTTGGGCTGAGGACTGGTGGAATCTTGTGGAATCTTCCCAGAGGGTCGCAAGAAGAGGTTGGAAACCGGCTTCCCACCCCACTCCCCCTTTCTGGGGCTGGCTGCAAGGGAGGACTCATCTATAGCAGAGAAAGTGTGTTTATTGCAGGTTCAGGAGAAGGCCAAAGCGAGAATGAAAGTCCCCGGCCCTGCATCATCAGGGGACTCGGGGTCACGCTCAGGAACACGCAGTCTCTGCACGTGAGGAAAGAAACGCACGGAGACGGACGAGCACTTTTACACCCTAATAAAATTAGATGCACTTTGCACTAACCACAGACACCACCCCCCAAAGTGGTCTCTATGCACTTCTCGCCAGACACCAGAGCGGGCTCTCCAGAGCTCTCCGTCTCCCGCCCGCCTGCCTTCTCTCCCCGCTGCCTCGGTCCCCAAGTGCCTGGTTCCCTGCAAGGGGCGAGCTCGAGGGTAGCTGGGGCCAAGGCTTCGAGGCCGAGGTACTGCCAGGTTCCCGGGCGAGCCCCTTCTGGAGGCTCACCGCGCTCGCAGGCGCTGGAGCAGCTAACTACTCTGCACTGGGAACCGACGGCGGGCCAGGGGGAGGGCGGGGGCGAGCCGTCCGGCTGCGCTGCGGGGCGCTGCGGGGGCGCTCAGGCCTTGCTGCCGCGCGGCAGGCTCTGCGGAGAGTGGAGCTCCACCGACTGCCGCCGCCGCACTTCGCGCTCCTCCCAGTCGGTGTCGGGCTCCAGGCCCTTGAGCACCGCCAGGCGCTCCTGCAGGCTCTTTGCCGAGGGGAACAGCAGGTAGTTGTAGAGGAGGGAGCCGATGATGGCACCCACCAGGGGTCCGATCCAGAAGACCTGGGGAGGGGGGGAGAGGGAGAGAAGGCTCTGGCATCCGCCTGGACACGCTGCTATCCTGGTTAGTGTAGGAACTGGCCCTCCTGTGCCTCTGATACAGTCAAGACTTATGCAATAAAGGTCGTCATGAGCCGCCAAGGACGGCGACTTGTTAGTGTGTGGGGCGAGTGGGCCCCGCACTGAAGTTCTGAAGCCGGCTGCCTGGCGGTGAGACCCGATTCCACCCCTTGTGTGAACTTAGACAGTCACTGCCTCCGAGTCTTTCCCCACAAGAATGCTCACTCCTGGAGACAAGGCAATTAAACGGGCCACGGTTTGCAAAGCTCTAGAAAAAACGCCCAGCACACACCACACACTGCTAACTGTTAAAGTATGAATATCATTTGCTGGGTTCTGAATGCCAGGCACTGTGTTATGGAAATAAGCTTGCTTAATTTCTCCCAAGAAAGCCAATAAAATACTGACTGTTATTTTCATTTATAGGAAGAGACAGGGGAAGACAGAATCTTTGGCACAGCTCTGCAGAGTAGAACAAAGGTTTCCCAGGACAAACAGAGGGAGATTGAAAGCCCCCAGACCCCATGTATGATATGGCCTCTAGTGTCTCTCTGGGGTGATTTCTAAGAATGGGGAAGGCAGGGGGTTGGCCATTACCCAGTGATCATCAAACTTGCCAGTGACAACTGCCGGAGCCAGGGAGCGGGCTGGATTCATGGAGCAGCCTGTGAAATAGATCTGTAGTGGGAGGGGTGGAGGAGAGAAGGGGGTGAGGACAGGACACAGCATCCTTATCCTCCTTCCCAGAGCTGGGGAAGCTTGGCCTCAGCTTAAAGTGAACCCATGAAGGTTGGGACTAGTGATCCACACCTTTCATCCCAGCGCTTGGAAGGCAAGAGCTCTCTGAGTTCAAGGACACCCTGGCCTATTCAGTGAGTTTCAGGACAGCTGAGACTACCTAGTAAGACCCAGACTCAAAAAAAGGAGATGGGGGCTGTGGGTGCTTAATTCCTGGGCTTGCATTCACTGGAGACTAGAAGGATATCTGTCTTTTAGGGGTCACAGCTTCAGTTATGTGTCCTCCTTGGGCATTCTGTGAGACAGTCTCTCTAGGGAGTTGTGTGCATCTATCTCTACAGTGATATGAGGCTGTTTCTTTCGGGGACATGTATGTTTTGTTCTTGTAGGGTGGCTGGGACCTGTGGCTGTGACTTACCCCAAGGAGGTGGCCCAGGGTAACAGAGAAACCAATGGAGAGAGCGGGGCTACCCAGGTTGTCACCGCGGCGCTCATCGGTGGAGGCAAAGATGCACAGCACCAGCTGCATAGTCAGGAAGAGCTCCACAGTCACCGCCTGGCCAGCTGTTGCGTTGTTGTGCAGCTGGAGAGAGAGATGGAAGCATGAGTCCAGGGAGGCTGGTCACACTGCCCCTCTTTCTGCTCACCTGCTTCTGGAGACCTCAAGGAAGCCAAAGCCAGGATACCCCTCCGCCTTAACTGTAACCACTGCCTCTTCTGAATCCTGGCCCCAAGGCAGAGGATGGGCCAGGGGCAGCCTGAGACTGGGAAACGCATCCCAGAACTTGATCGATGAGAAGGCTGAGGTTTGTGAGAGGAAAGAGATACTGTGTTTCAGATTCTGGGGAGAGGTTCCTAGTGTAGCCAAAAGCTTTGGACTACTTAGTACAGAAGCTGGAACTAGTGTGATCTCTACGTCATTCTGATGCGACAGGATGCTGAAGGGGGTCCGTCCTCTTGTGGTCTCTGCCTCCCCTCCACCCCTCACATTCAGGTCTTGCTTCTGTCCCCACAGCTGCTCCCTGCATATGCTGTGGAGGCCAAGGATGCTGAAGGCAGAGCTTCCATACCCACATAGGGTACCCACTGTCCCTGCAGCCCCTGCCCCGGGAAAGATGAGAACTTGGGACTGAGCTCAGAGGCCATTTCATAACCTGCCACACCCAGCGCTGGATTTCTCTCCAGGTTTGTCACCCTGCCCCCCACACCCTGCCTTCTGGGGCTGAGCACTGCACAGTGCAGATTGGCGACAACTTTCAACTCCCACACTCCTCTAGGTCCTGAGCTCCTAGCCTGGTGCTTCAAGGTCTTTTCCGGGGTCTAGCCTCAGCCTCTACTACAGCCTCTTACAGGAAAGGACTTGGGATGTCCACATTGGTGGCCTCTGACTCTCTGGGAGTCTATGTGCTGTGGTCTCAGTGTCTCATTCTGCACAAACGTGGATGATAAAACCAATCCCAAGCCAGGCAGTGGTGGCGCACCCCTTTAATCCCAGCACTTGGGAGGCAGAGGCAGGCAGATTTCTGAGTTCGAGGCCAGCCTGGTCTATAGAGTGAGTTCCAGGACAGCCAGGGCTATACAGAGAAACCCTGTCTGGAAAAACCAAAAACCAAAAACCAAAACAAAAACAAAAACAAAAAACAAAAATCAATCCCAGAGGACTGAGGGTGACAAGGATGAGCCTCTAGCCCCACTCTTGCTGGCAATGCTGTTCAGAGACTGGTGGTGTAGGTGTCACAGAACCCCAGGCTGTCCCTGGATGATACTGTTCATATGCTTCCATGATTTGGGTCCACTGAATGCTAGGCTAAAACCATAGAGAGGGGGAGACCTCAGAACTGACCTTACAGTGCTCTAGCAAGGATAAGATAGGATGTGGCCCGGCACAGGGATGACCTCCATCAGTGGCAGCTTCCTGGGATCCAAGCTGACTCTTGGTGGCATCCTCAGAGAACACTGACTGGTCTCTCACTAGCCCCAGGGCAAATGGGTCCTCTGGTGCCTTACTCCAGACAGGCAGGCTTTCCTCCACCACTTAAGGTCAATGCAGAGAAGCAGCGTTTGGTGCTGAGGGATGGGTAGGCTGGGGGGGGGGGGGACAAAGGGTGGCTGTTCTCTAGGGCTTTCATGTTCCCAGTTCCTCCCTCACTGCTAGAGAAAGCCTACGATGTTTTCAGGGGGTTCTTTGACTAGCTGCGTGTCTCCGTGTTGTAAAACAAGCTCATTTAATTTCTAATAGACATAGACGCACTCCACCCCTCAGCTCCCCCCTCACCCCTTTTTGGCTCTAGGTGTCCAGCCTCACTGTGGTTTCTGTTTGTTTGTCTGTTTGTTTTTGAAAAGGGCGTCCCCTCTCGGAGGACCTCTGTTCCTCTCATGAGGAAAGCCATGTGCAGAGGAGTGTGTGTACGCAAGGCCAAGGGATTGAGTCAATGGAGAAATGAAGGACGAGGAGGCCGGAGAGGCACTTGCTGTCCTGGTTTGGGGTACAGAGTGTGCGTTGTGCTGAAGGGGTCCCCAGGATTCCTAGGTCTACACAGATCGGAGGGCAGAGGGACCATGGTTTCACCTTCACCTCTCAAAGTGCCCCAGGTGCTGTTCACCATGAAAACACGAAGGCAGACCCAGTAACTTCTTCCTGCAGGCTTCTGCTAGGTTCTGGTACTTCTCAGATTAACAAATGAGCACATCTGATCTCCCACCTCCCTTCCCAAGACTGTTTCTTGGTTTGCGAGACAAAGCCTAGATGACCCTTTGGATATTTGGTTGAGGGAGAGATTATGGGTTTTGTGGTTGAATCAGGGTTTGGGGGTTTAGCGGCGCTCCCTGCCCGGAACCTACCCCCACAAACAGAGCCGCCAGTGTTTGCTTTGTGAGGGGCATTGTCCCGTCCTCGCTACTCATGCTGCTGGGATGTCTCAACCCTTCCTCTCTCGATCCTTGCTGCTGCACTCTGGAGTCCCTGGGGCCCCAAAGGCCTGTCTGTGCTAGGTTGCTTTGTCCTGCTAGAGTCTAGCCTAGTCCTCCTATGGAATGTAGTAGAAATCGAGGCTGCTTTCCTTGGCGGGGCTGGGTGGAAGGCCCTACAGGTAGCCACCGGCATTCTGCTTCCGGTGACTCTGTTGCTCTCCTTTCCGCTCCTTGGGTAGCTGTGTTCCTGGCCTTTGGCTCTCTGTTCTCCCACTCAGAGCCTGTCCCACCCATCTTACCCCTCACAAAGGTTTTCCGTGTCTAAGGGACAAAACTCGGGCTACTCACAGCATTGACAGCCAGGTCGCCGCGGATTTCTACTGGCGTAATCTCGTGGAGGATCGCCGCCCCGGCCACAGCCCCCAGCAGCTGGGCAGCCACATAGAAGGCAGCTCGAAGGAAGGAGACATGGCAGCCCACCAGGCATGCCACAGTCACAGCAGGGTTAATGTGGGCCCCGCTGACATGGCCCAGAGCCTGAACCAGAGTGCCAATGCCCAGACCAAAGGCCACAGCGATCTGGAGCACAGAGGGTGGGGAGCTGGCCCACTGGAGGGCCGAGCCAAGGCCGAAGAAGACGAAAAGGAGCGTGGCCAGGAACTCAGCCAGCACCGCTCGGGAGAAGGCTATGGACCGGAGTTCCCACATGCTGCTCCGTCTTCTGAGCGCTGGCCGGTGGTCTGGGCCACGAGGGTGGCTCTTCCTTCCTCCCGCCCCCCTCTCTCTTCTCTCTTCCTCTGGGCCTCTGGGGAGGCTAGACCATGGGCACTTATAGGGCTTTCCCATCATAGGCCTGGGCACGTGGGGTAGAGGAGGCGTTCCTACCAACATCGTGCTCTCCCATGGTGGCCTTGCCCCCACCCCCGCTCCTGCCCACCCGAAGGCCTATCACCCCATCTTAGCTTTCACAGCTGACTAATGTTCTCCTCGTTAATGAACTCCA
>JADRCC010264777.1:0-11822 GCA_019843855.1 Hylomyscus alleni | reverse complement strand
AATATAAGCTACACTTAATATAATTACTATTTTATGTTTAACTGATGTTTCCAATTCTTCATGTTATTTTTGCTTCTTATTTTTGCCCATTTTCAATTCATAGTCTAACAATGAGAAACTTGGCTGTCTATCCTCATCCACACATCCAGTCATTTGTTTCTTTCAAATGTATAAATAGTTCAGTATCATGAAATTAACACTACAATGAAAAGCAACATTATAAATTACATTTCAGCATTTATGTGTAGCTATGGGTTTTTGGTGTTTTTAATCCCTGGATGTTCTTGCTGTAGTAGGTGTTGGCTAGAAGTGGAAGTCAATGGTTTTGATGTGGCAGTCCTCTGATGGGTATCCTTGGGTATATGGTACTACAAAAGCAGGTCAGTAGGTTTCACAATCTAGAGGTCTGTATGGTACTACAAAAGCAGGTCTGTAGGTTTCACAATCTACAGGTCTGTATGCTGTTGACAGGTCTGTATGGATCAGTAACTAAATGTCCAATGAAGGCGTGTAGAGAGTTGGAAGGAGAATAGAGGGCCCCTGGATAGCAGGCTGCTTGGGCCCCTTGGCTTGGCCCAGATGGCTAAGAAAGCAAGGAAGATGGGTTGGGGAAGCAACACTTATCTGTATGTTTCTGGAGTCTGATGGAGGTGGAAGAGAGGTGGTAGGAAAATAGAGATATCCTTTGTATATCAGGATGCCCAGGGCAGTTTGGCTTGGCCCAGAGGTCTCAGCAAGCAGAGAAGATAGATAGGGGAAGGAAAGCTAACCTGTATGGTTCAGGAGTCTCAGGTCTGATAAAGGTGGAGGAGATGTGGCAAGAAAGTAGAGGTCCCCCTGGAATAGCAGACTTGTCAGGGCCTATAATCCACATTTTCAATATAGCTAAACGTGAACCCCAGATATGTTAAATCCTTTTAATGATAGTATTATTTTTTCAATAAACCAAGGCAAATAAGGATGACAAGTAAACAAATTTTAACATACTTGCATAGCTAAATGCTTTTATGTTTCACTTATTATTTAAACCAATTCTTAAATTTAAATATTTTGCTCATATTCTTCCCCTCCCCCAATTTCTTCTAGATCATTTCCTCCTTGCTACCCAACAAACTTTAAGTTCTTTTCAAAAAAATAGATAATACCCTAAATAAACAACCAAACCCCTCAAATCAAGGAAACAAAATAAAATATGCCCTAAAAAAGAAAAGAAAACATAAGTATAACTAAATAAAAGCATACAAAATTGAGGAAACCATTAAATATTGGTCAAGTACTCCTGAAATGAGGCCTGCCTTGAGCTGTTGATATTACGCTACATTACACAGTATTACACTAGAGGAGAAAACTGATTTTCCCTCTCCCAGCAGGTATAAATGACAGTTTAGTTGTTAACCTTTACCCTTAGACTCTGTTTTTATTCATTGATTCATTCATTCAAAAGCATAACAAAATCAAATATAATAAGATAAAACAAAATCTAACACATATAAGTTGGATAGGACAAACCAACACAATGAAAAGAGCCCAAAAGAAGACATAAGAATTCAAGACTCAGTCATTCACTCACTCAGGAGTCCCATTAAAAACATTGAACTGAAAGCTATAATACATAAACTAAGGATCTATACATAACTATATTTTTGAAATGTCACCTTAAGTATAACTTATCCATCATCAAAAACCTTTAGCAACTTCTCATTAACTATATCTTCATGTATCTTAGCTTTAAAAGCATCTACATTTTCATTCCAAGCTCAAGTTTCATCTATGTTCCTACAAGTCCTCTTGACTAACAAATTCATATTGTCATTATTTATTTATACAATTGGCTTTGCTAATCATTTCCTCATCTGTAATAATCTCCATCTCCATATATAGTTCTTGTTTCTAAGCAAACTAAAATTCTGCACAATATTACCCAAAGTAATGTTTCATATTTAAAAATGTCCATATAATGCACAAACACAGGTACTGACTCAGCACTTTTGGTCACAAAAAATTGACACAAATTCTTCTGCAATATTGGTCACATGGTACACAAAAAAAGCAGGAGCCAAACTGTTAAGAAAGAAGCAAGTATGAATGATGTCAAGCCCAAATGGCTTATGGGGCAGAAAGAAATAAAATCAAATAAGAAAGGTGAGACTTTAGAAAATTACTTCCAAATGGCAAAACTGCTATTTGAAACAACAACTGGGGTTTCTACTCATTCTGGGTCAGGTGCACATAGGCCATTGTGGGTTTAGAATGCATGAATGATGAGAAAAATTTCATATAGATTCTATGATGACCTTAATCATCATTGTGTTTTATTTATTTATTTAATTTTTAATTTTTTAATTAGATATTTTCTTTATCTACACTTCAAATGTTATTCCTTTCCTGATATTCCCTCCTAAAATCCCCTATCCCATCCCCCTTCCCCCTGTTCACCAACCCACACACTTCTGCTTCACTGTCCTGGCATTCCACTACACTGGGGCATTGAGCCTTCTCAGGTCTGTCCCCCAATTGATGTCTAACAAGGCCATCTCTGCTACAAATGCAACTGGAGCCATGGATTCCTCCATGTGTACTCTTTGTTGGCTTAGTACTTAGGAGCTCTGCAGGTACTGGTTGGTTCATAATGTTGTCCCTCCTATGGGGCTGCAAGCTCCTTTACCTCCTTTGGTCCTTTCTCTAGCTCCTTCATTGGAGCCCTTGTGTTCAGCCCAATGGTTGTCTGTAAGCATCCACTTCTATATTTTTCAGGCTCTGGAAGAGCCTATCAGGAGACAGCTATATCAGCTTCTTGTCAACAAGCATTTATTAGCATCCACAATAGTATCTGAGTTTGGTGACTGTATATGGGATGGATCCCTAGGTGGGAAGTCTCTGAATGGCCTTTCCTTCTGTCTGTACTTCACACTTTAGTTCTGCATTTCCTCCCACGAATATTTTGTTCCTCCCTCTAAGAAGGACCAAAGTCCCTGTGATTTCACCTCACACCAGTCAGAATGGCTAAGATCAAAAACTCAGGTGACAGCAGATACTAGGGAGGATGTGGAGAAAGAGAAACACTCCTCCATTGCTGGTGGTTTTGCAAGCTGGTGCAACCACTCTGAAAATCAGTTTGGTGGTTCCTCAAGAAATAGGACATAGTACTACCAGAGGACCCAGCTATATCACTCCTGGGCATAAACCCAGAAGATGCTCCAACATGTAATAATGACACATGCTCCACTATGTTCATAGCAGCCTTATTTATAACAGACAGAAGCTGGAAAGTGTAGCTGCCTGCAGCCACACCTAAAATATCTATGAGTCCTCAAGGTAGAGCAACAGGGAATATGGCCATCCATATTCTGATCTATAAATATTATTTAATAAGTCTAATCCTAAATACCCAAATATTACCTGAATACACAAACAGGTAGAAACCTTAGGCTAGGTGGGGAAACACCTTAACCTAGAAGTCTTTATTAGAGAAGGCAGCAGAGTCAGAGAGAGCGAGCTCTCCAGGTACAGGGGTTCTTAAGGCTAGGGCAAGCCCCTCCCACAAGTCTGTGATCAACAGCTAATCAGAAAGTCTCTGGAGCCTGTAGAGGTGGAGCCTCAGGCAGGGGAGGCATTGCAGCATGATCTGGGATCACGTACACCAGGGAGGCAGCAGGAGTGGGCGGAGTCTACAGGAAAGAAACCAGATGTCCCTCAACAGAGGAATGGATACAGAAAATATGGTACATTTACACAATGAAGTACTACTCAGCTATTAAAAACAATGAATTTATGAAATTCTTAGGCAAATGGATGGGACTAGAAAATATTATCTTGAGTGAGGTAACCCAATCACAAAAGAACACACATGGTATACACTCACTGATAAGTGGATTTTAGTCTAGAAGCTGGGAATGCCCAAGATACAATTCACAGACCAAGTGAAGCTCAAGAAGAAGGAAGATCATTATGATTTATAAATGCACTCTTACCTGTGTGTTTACAGCTGAAAATAAATCTTTCTTTTTAAACTGACTTTAGTGGAGGCTGGAGAGGTGGCTCCTGAATAAGACCCATAGTCAGTTTCCAGAACTCACATCAGGCAACTAACAATCTCTCTTATAGTTATATTTACAGGACATCCAGAACCTCCTTCTGGTCTGTATGCATACCTGTTTGCACATGATGTAAATAAACTGGTATAGGCCTACATACATAAATAAAATATAAATATAAAAATGTGTGTTGAATTTAAGTAATTGGAAGGCATTTTATTTTTCAGCAATTTTATATATAAAATATATCGCACCTCAAGCTTGACCAAATCCAAGTGAGTATGGTTTTTTTCAAATTTGAATGTAAATGGTATTTAAATAGAAACTGTATCCATTTCTCTCTTATTTATTTATTTATCTGTATTCACTGTATATGATACTAGATTTTATAAGTACATATGAATATATAATTTACTATGAATCAATTTTCCCTTGTACTGGACTACATTGATATTTTCTCTTCTCTTACTTTAGTTCATGTTTTCCTCCTAAATAATTTCACCCCTACATTCATATCATGCATACATATATGATTTTATGTATCTACAAAAAAACTTAAGAACCACAAATGAAGAGAAATATATATTTTTCCTTCTGAGGCTTCCTTAATTTGCTTACTATAATTAATTCCAATTGTATTTGTTTTTCCTGTAAATGATGTAACTTTATTCTTTTTTTATATAGATGCCTCACTCTCCCTTTCTCTCTCTCTTGGTCTCTCTTTCCATTTCTATCTCTATCATTTTTGGGGGAAGGGTTTGAGACAGGGTTTCTCTGTGTAGCCCTGGATGTCCTGGAACTCACTCTGTAAACAAGGCTGGCCTCGAACTCAGAAATCCACCTGCCTCTGCCTCCCAAGCGCTGGGGTTAAAGGTGTGTGCCACCACTGCCCGGCTCTATCTCTATCTCTCTCCATCTCTATTTCTCTCTCTATCTCTTTCTTTCTTTCTATCTTTCTCTATATCTCAATCTCTATCTCTAACTCTATACCTATATAGATCTATCTAGATATAGATAGATAGATAGAGATACATAGATATAAATATAGAGAGATAAATAGATAAATATGACACATTATTAGTTTTCTAATATTCTTTTTTATTTTCATTATTCTATTGATGGATACCTAAGTTGTTTTAGTCTCTTATTATGAATAGTGATTAAAAATTATTGTTGTGCAAGTATCTCTACAATGTGTTGACTTGGAGTCATTCTGGTAAATATGAAGAAGAGGTATAGAGTTAATAAAACGCATACAGTTTTGAAAAGATGAATATAAATTACTAATAAACATATGAAAAAATGTTCAACCATATTAGCCATCAGAGAAATAGAAATTCAAACTATTGTGGGGCAAGTGTACCGTGCAACCAGACAGAAGAACTTGTATGGTTGAGCAGGCTTAAACCCCAGAGAATCTCAGAATGGAGAATGGCAGGCATGGAGACAGATCTCTTCCAAACTACATTATCTTGAACTTTTAACTATAACACACCACTAAGAGGACTATGACAATTGGTCACATAACATCAAAACCTGGAGTTCTCCGTGCTAATGAGGTATCTACATGTGTCCCTAGTGTTTAGCCAATGAGCTTCCCTTCCTGGGCGTTCCTTATCACAAATGGTATTTAATCCCTGGCTCACTCTGAGTAAAATGTATGCATTTATATCTGCCATCAAATAAAACAGTTTGGACAAGCAAAGGACATCTCCTTCATCAAGGATCACCATTTTGGGGGGGGGGGGTTGTGTGATTTGTAAAAAACTGCACCTAAATCTTCCAGAGAAGACCTGTGTTGCAGTCCATTGGTACTCTAGGCACTCACTCAGAACCAAACTGGATTCTGCTCCTGTCATGGGCTCAGTCATTCTCTTCTTGCCTAGCACATAGGTGCCCTGAGGGAAAGAGTAGATCAAAGTATTCCTGTTCTCCACTCCAAGTGGTACTCAAGCAGAGTCTGGGTATACAGGAGACAGGGAACTATATCATCTATCCTATACTCTGCAGTTTCTCACCTGGGGAAACACAGACTGCAAACCCCTATTAAGGACTGTGTTCTGCCTTCCCTGATTGGCTTGCTACTGACAGTGTTGAGGCAGACATGCAGCCGTACAAACTACATTGATATTCCATCTCATCCAAGTCAGAATAGAGATCATTAAAGGAATAGTAATAATAATAATAATAATAACAAATGCCAAAGAAGGTGAGGATAAAAGGTATCTCTTAAAGACAATTGGTGGCAGTGTTGTACAGCCACTGTGAAAATCAATATGGAGTCTCACATAATAAAAAGAAACTAAAAATTTTACTCTCTTTTAAAAGTATCTGTCTAATCTAATGTCAAGGAAGAAAAGATAATCATGTTCAAATTATACATAAGAAAAATGTAACCAATAATTGTATAAAAACCCTAAAATCTATAAATAATCAAAAATATAAGAACATTTTGTTGAAAAGAAAAGAGAAGAAGATAAGGAGAAAAGAGCAGATCCAAAATTATTTTTCAAAAGCAATTAATTGGAAAGCCATAATTAATTTTGAAGTAGGAGATCGTTAGAAGAAACAGCTACTGTGTATAGTATGATAGGGGTCCTGAAATGAGAGATAGATTCTTCAGTGTCCAGAATATCAAATGAGATATAGCATTAGGGGAGCAGGCAACCATGAAGGAACCTTGGAGTGTCAGACAGAGCTGTGCCTTCTAAGCTAGGGAACAAAGAGGGTTTGTAACTCTTAGGGTTTTCAGTGTAGATGGGCAGGCTTATAAGCAGTGATCTATTTGGTCTAGATTACATAACTTTATTCACATGAAAGAAGGGAAGATCAGAAAGTGGGAGATATTTCAAATTTGTCTTTGTCCTGGACAGCAGAGGAGAGACTGGGCTTGTTTTCAGAGGGAGAGATGAGAACGAACATTTGTTAGCATAGTAGAGACTCAGGCTGCAGGAAGGTGTGCACTGTTTTGCTTATTAAAGTTTCTTGAAGCAACAGGTCCTTGATTTAATGAGTATCTATTATTTGGCTCATTCTCGGGAAGACTGAGTTAATTTCGCAAAATATCCAGTACATCTTTTATATCAGGTATCACTTGGGATCACTGAGGTCACTGTCAAATGTATTCTTTCAATTTAAATTAAACATTTTCCACATGTGCAGTATGAAAATCAATGTTATCAACAGCCATCAACTAAAGAAGAGGAAATCATAAAAATCACATTTGCTCTTTTTGAAAATAAGGAAAAATATGAAGCCAACAACATATATTTATTGCATTTATAATATCTCAGCCTATATTATGAACATTTGACTTTACATTGAAGTTAGGAAATAGACCACAGAGGCTGAAAAATTAACTGAGTTCACTGAATCATGTATGCTAAAGAACTAAGTCCTATTAAATCTGTGCAAGGCAAAACCTGAGAGACTCAACCACCAGTTCTAACCTCATTATACCAATAAGGTTTAATATGAAAATTATTCCCCCCCCACAAAGCCACAGAGAAAATAAGCATCACATTGTGTTTTCCAAAGGAGAAACAAATCTGAGAATAAAATAGACTTCCGTTATTTTATTTATTTTTTTCCCTTGAGGAAAACTGTCATGGGATTTGAGAAAACCTTGGCAGCTTTCTTCAGGCAAGGAATAATAGTAGCAATAACCACCACAAATCGTTTCCTGGAAGCTAAAGGCAAGTAGAACCAAGCCAACAGACCACAATTATACCTGAATAATGGAACAGGTCACGTCAGGAGCAGCATTTACTGGAACCAGATGAAAATGAATTAAAATTATCTCATAGAGAAAGATGTGACAGAACAGCCAGGCAACAGTTAGGCATGTTCTAACTTCATCCTCATTTTTTTCTATTTTCTATCTTTAACTCTTTCTCCTGCAATTTCTAAAAACTTGGGCCATATTAAAGTATAGTCTTATTATATCAGTATGTGCCATAATAACACCTATAAGTATTTATAAATGAATTTTGTTATGTGAACCACAATGTATAAAGTATTTCTCATGCTTGGTTTATAGCATGTGCGATTTGAAAAACTAATGAAAATGTGAATAGTTAAAAATTGAGAGAGAGAGAAAGAGAGAGAGAGAGAGAGAGAGAGAGAGAGAGAGAGAGAGAGAGAGACTGGTACCTCCTTAAATGCATCTATTTAGAGTTAATGTAAACCCAAAACAGTATCCTTATACTAGTGAAGAAAAGAAAGTACTTAATGAAATTTCAAAGGACTTCCTACCTAAAGAAGTCCATAAAGGAAGTATCACTGGATAATTATTATACCCTCTTTGGTAGAATTGAATCATATAAACATAATGTCTTTTTCAAAATATAAAACTATATCCATTTCTCATGCTTTACTTTTATTTTGTAAAATCGGGGAAAATACATAATTATGCAAATATTTGCTAATTGAACATAAAGGGTCAAGTAGTTTATTTGTGTTTCAGGTTCAGGAAACATTATAGGTTATTTCCTTTACAAATCTCATCCCAGAGCTTCTGCTGTCCTGATATTGAACTGTTATATGTTCCACATTCCTTACAATTTGTTATCATTCCTCATCTCTGATTTTATGGTTTTATTTTCACCTTTAAATATGCTCAAATAAGATTGACTTATCCCTAAGGAACCTAGCACTTTTATGTATTTTGCTTAATGTAAATATATTGTCAGAAGTCTATATGATTCATGTTTGTTTCTATGCCAACATTGTAGAGTACAAGAATTAGCAACTGTCATATGAGCCTACTTGATTAAAATTGAGAATTGGAGTTAGGCTATCATCATCAACATTGACACTTTAAGGAATCAAGACCAACATATATATAAAATACTTTGTGCAATAACTAACACATAAATTTTATTATTAGTGTGACTTCTGGACTTCCCCCCCTCTCTGAGTGTGTGTGGGGGGAGAATTTATACTAATAAAATAGTTGTTTTCATATTCATGTTAATCTATGAAAATGAGAGGAAAATTATGAAGATATCAAATATACTACTGATGAATATCACATTTTATCATTATCTTAAGCTAATTCTAAATTAATAAGTATCAAGATGGCCCAAAATTCCATATTCCTTTCCTAAAGGTGAATTAAAAAGATGGCAATTATTAGCAAGATAATTGAGAATTGCTTGTTTGTTGTGGACATCTATTTGATTCCTACTTTAACAGCATTCTCTGACCCAGTTCTTGAGTCAATGTTCCTGAGTCATTAAGAGGATTTTTTGCATTGTTAACTCTTCAGATGTGAAAAATACTGAAATGATTTGTATTATTCTTTTGTGGAAAAAGGCAAAGTGCCTCAAGAGAAAGGTTGTGCTTAAAACACAAGATAAAAATTAAGCATTGTTGGGTTGATTATAGGAAAAACAAAGGAACAGTACAAAAGCTAAATGCTGAATAATCTTCAAAGTTATTCATTGTGTTTATGTTCCTTCAGAAATATTTAACTGAAAACTGTTCCATATGTTCAAGGTGGGCAAAAAGCGATGAACTGATGAATAACCATTACATATTCCTTGTTTTTGTACCATGTAATGGTTACAATAGTTAAATAAATTATACACTACTCACTATCCAGAGTGGCCATTTGTTTGTGGTGGAAGATAAATATATTTAAACCTCATTCTCCCATCAATTTTTTAGTAAACGCACTAATATTAGTTTACACTAGGTCTCTAAAATTTATTTATAGAAAATAATTCAAACTTGATGTTTAGACATATAGCTTAGCAATTAAGAGTACTTGCTGCTCTTCCAGAGAATCCAGGTTCAAGTTACCACACCCATAGACTGGCTCACAACCTTCTTCAACTCCATTTTCAGCGAATGAAGCATCATTTTCTGGCCTTCACTGGGCAGCAGACTCACACATAATATACATGCATAGGGACAAAACCACTCATACATATAAAATAATTTTAAATTAAAAATAATTCAAAATTGGTATATTTTCATCAACAGGCTTCCATTGATTATAACTTCCCATTCCTTTTTAACTGCTATCTTTTTCTTTGCTTCCATAAGTATAAATTATTTTAGATTGTACATCTGAGCAAGTCATAAGGTATTTTTCATTCTATGCCTATACTATTTCAATTACCATATTACCATTCATAGTGTCACATGTTGCAGAATTTTATTCATTTTCTAGTTACATAAGATATAAAATACCTTTATATACGAAACCATATGTATCTGCATTTTCTTTGTCAATTCATCAAATAATAGATAATATGACTTACTTTCTCATGTTGACTACTATATATAATGCTGCAATGGGCATAGGAACACAATTACCTCTTTTTGGGGGATATTAATTTTAGTTCATCTAGACTTATACTCAATTTTGTATTGCTATGCTACATGTTGGAATTTTAGATCTGATGTTTTGAGAAAACTCCAGTATTTCTATAATTGCTCTACCAAACCAATTTGCATAGCCTCCAATGGTGAACCAGGATTTGTTTTCCTCTATACTTCCACCTGTTTTCTCTTGCTCTTTTTAGAATAGCAAGCCTAACAAGTCTAAGGTGATGTCTTAGTATTATGTTGATTTAAAGTTCTGTGTTAGTGATGCTGAGCATTCAGGCACAGATCTAGTGGCTATTTTTTGGTATGTGTGCCTGTTTTAGAAGTATCTACTCAAGGCCTTAAAACACTTTCTATTTTAGTTGTTTTCTTTCATTTGCTACTGAATTGCACAAGTTTCACTTATATTTTTGTTAATCTTTTACATAACCAAGTGTTATTTACAAATATTGTCTCCTATTCTGTAGACTGTCTTCCTCATTTGCTGATTATTTCCTTTGTTGTGCAGAACTTTTCAAGTTTGATATACATTTTAATGTATCTTTATTGAATAAAATATTAAATACAAATACTTACTACAAACAAGCTTTAACTTTTAAGTTGAACAACACACTACAAAATAACATAACATTGAATTCTCAAACACTCATTAAATATTTTACTGCTTGTATCCAATTTCTGTTCTTTAGGATATTTAATGCTGAAGTGCCCACACAAGGACAGGACCCCCTCCATCCCACTTGGGAGAGAGAAGAAATCAATCACAAATGAGAAGGAAAGGAGGGACATGGTAGGGAAAGTGGACTGGAGGAGTAGAGTGGCAGGGAGAGGGGAACCTGATCTATTATTGGTTGATGGCAAAAGACTGAAGTCCTGAGGGCCAACAGAAAGAATGGAAACAGACAACCTCAGGATATAGGAGGTTGGGAGGACCCCCCCCCCAGATTGCACCAGAGAACTGGGAGGTGAGAGACTCTCAGGAATCCAAGGGAGGGACCTTAGATGAAATGCCAGATAGTAGGGAGAGTGAACTTATAGAGCCCACCTCCAGCAGGAAGACAGGGCATCAACTAAGGGATGGAGTTGCCATCACACAGTCATATCTCTGACCCATAATTGTTCCAGTCTGAAAGAGTTACAGGGATGGAAATGAAGAGGATCATTCTGAGATTCTGGACTAATATCCACTTATCAAAGAGTGCATACGATGTGTGTTCTTTTGTGATTGGGTTACCTCACTCAGAATGATATTCTCCAGATCCTTCCATTTCTCTAAGAATTTCATAAATTCATTATCTTTAATAGCTGAGTAGTACTCCATTGTGTAGATGTACCACAATTTCTGTATCCATTCCTCTGTTGAGGACAACTGGGTTGTTTCCAGTTTCTGGCTATTATAAATAAGGCTGCTATGAACATAGTGGAGCATGTGTCCTTATTACATGTTGGAGG
>JADRCC010264774.1:0-12146 GCA_019843855.1 Hylomyscus alleni | reverse complement strand
AAATCTGTGGATGACTTGAAGTCATCTTACCAGATCTCTACCATGTGGCCACTGGCAGCAGTCATAGCAATACTCATCAGACTCGGTGAGGATCATGCAGAGAATGGTAACATAACATACTTATTGCAAACCCTCAGGTGGTTTCGGTTCTAATTCTATTTAAAAAGAAGCAGGTGTGGCTTGTTACCTTTTACCCTCCTATCAGCGATGATGGGAGGAGTGCATAAGCCATATCAATGGTTTAGCATCCTGAACTTGTATTTAGATAGTAACACTGCACAGGGACACCAACACACTGCAGCAGCCTTTTCTTGATGCTCAGCCAAATTAAATGTCACATATTGATTTTGATCACATGGTTTGGCTACTGAAGCTCTTTTAATAAATCACGATTTTAGTGGTGGGTACATTGCCCTCGTAAAAGCCCCATATATTTAGGAATTTGGGCACTGCCCCACCATTGAACAGAATGTCCATATGTGCCCAAGGTGGCAGGGTTTTTACTTCTGCGTTCCTTCCTTTGGAAGACTTAGAAAATGCCACAACAATTTTAGGTTAAAAATGCTTTGTATCATGTGATTTGTGAGGATTATATTCTTTGTGATGTAAGTCAAGGAAAAATCGGAGTGGCTGGCTGTTTTGATTACCAAAAGCCCCATAGCACAGAACCTGAGGTGTATTGTAGATAGATTGTCTGTGTTTCCCTGGAACTCACACATGGAAATCTGACTGAAGGTGGACAGTGGAGACATGGTAAGGTAGCAGTGGCAGAGTCAGTGGAATCCTGGGTCCTAAAGATCTCCCTTCAATCCTTCTACCACATGAGTTTCTGGGGAGAATATGTCATGCATGAGATAAGATCCTTCTTCCCACACACACAATCTTCTGATACCTGCTCTTGCCTGCAGTTCTGAGAGAAACAAACGTGTCATTTATGAATCCTGGGAGCCCCACTACACAGTCAAAATGGCATGAACTAAAACAGTGGTCACTGAAAGAGTGTCAGAAAGGGCCTTGGGATTTACCACTGTGCTTGATGGTGAATGTCTACAATTTAGTAGGTCAGAAATATTTAAGAAATGAAGTCCCTTCACTGGCAATCCAGAGTCAGAGACAAATTGTTAACCTTTCTGTTCAAAGCTTATTGAACATATGAAAAACTCTCTCATGGGTTTTATAACCATTTCTCTACTCATTCAAGCCCTCTCTTGCTTTCTTTACCATGAAAGGTTAATCTGTGGAAAACCCAAAGCCAATGTATTGCTAACAACTTCTGGGAGATGAGAGGCCAATACAATTCAGCACATTTTTTAAAAAAAAGCATAAAGATAATAAGAGAAGTAAAATCTGACAACCCTGAACCACCTAGAAAATTTGGGGGAATGCTCTGAACTGACAGAGTTTTTAAAATCGTCTGATAGAATATAAAATTGCAAGTATCTTATGAAGCAGCAAATACCAACTAGAAAGCTACAGTGGTAAACAATATTTAAAATAGGAAATAAACATTTCATGTAAATCACCTACCACAGAACACATTTGGAAAGAAAATAAGTGCTACCAAGGCAGAGAGGGACTGGCTAGTGGGGCCAAAATGGAGATGGGAGAGAGAGGAAGTCTGGGAACCCTGCACTGGGAGAGAGGATGGGAGGGAGAGTATTGGAACCACCTGAGAGCACAGAGAAGTCATGGGTACCACTTTAGCAGGGCTCTTCACAGGGACTGTGATGGAACTATCCCAAGATAACCTACAAAGCCACCTCTGCAAAATAAGAGTTACATGATCAGAAAACAGCTTTGCTTGAAGGTATCAAAATACATTTTAACATTTCACGTTTCCATACCAGTATGAGACCATTAGTAAGTGAGTGGAAAAAATGGAAGAGAGTTGAAGGTAGAAAACAGAAGGTATACACATGGATCCATTCATGAATTTGGATGTGGATGACAGGTGTCAAGGGGTCCCTTTCACTAGAAAACCATGCAAAGGTGGATGACATTCTTCATTGAAAGTAGGAAAGGAGGCAGAAAGATTGGAAGAGCCAAAGGACCAGGAAGTCTACTACTGGATTGTCTCCTAGAATGGATAAAGATGCTTCACCCATGATACCTCCACAATATGGCTGCCTTAATAATACCCGAAAAACGACAATAATAGTATACTTGCTAATGCAGTAGGGGGAAGCTCACAGGGCCTACCCCTAGACCAAGAACTACAGGTACCTTAATACTGCTGAGAGAGGGAGAAGTCATGTTCCCAAAGGAGGAATCCCATAATTGGTTATCCAATACCAGGTGGTCAGCCCCCTAAATCATATTCACAAAAGCAACGCTAAATGGACTCAGTGAGATTCTATTTATTAGGCATTTATATACATTCATAACAAAAAAATAATTCAAGAAACAAAGGCCATGACTTTGAAAGGAATCAAGAGGAATAGTGGTGGATGGGAAGAGGGGCAAGAACAATAAAATTATATTTCAATTTTTAAAATTGCCAAAGAGCATGTATTTGAACAAATATGAAAAGCAAAGGATAAAGGTAAGAAATGGAGGGCCTTCCATGTATCTCACAGAATGTTGATGAACACTAGTAGAAATTATAATTTCTTTTATATAATGAGCCAGTAAAATTAAGACATGCACATGAAGCCAAGTGGACAAAAGACCTGGAGATGAGTGAGAATATTTTGATGGTCACTAATATTATATAATGTGTGCTCTGAGGTAAAGCTAAAAGTTTACGCCTATAGGCAGGTGGAAGCCCCTGGTTTTCTGAAGTCATGTTGGTAAGTATGAGGGAAGTGTATCCTTACACACTTTGGTTTGACTGTTGTGTAGAACAAAGTGGGTGGTATGTTGCCATTCTTGCCTCATATACCTACCCCTTAACTTAGACAGGTCACACGTACGCCGATTCCACAACCGTGATAACAAGGTCTGAACCTTGAGTATGAGCACCAAGTATATTTGCTGGAATCTATGTGGATTGTCTGAAAGTTGATACAGCTCAATTCAAGTCAACATTAATTCTTTTCAGTCTTGGACGTGATGTGGTTACCATAGAAACGAGTTTTTAAAGCAATCCTTCAAAAGAACACCTGTGTTGATGCATTTGCCTCTATACCTCACAAGCACTGCCGGCTCCATGTACTTATTTTCCTCTTGTAACTCCTGTATTTCACTTAAGAAAAAGATAAATAATTTGCCTCATAACCATTTCAGTTTATTCTGAGACATTTCGAATTGATGAACAAGCATTTTTTTTTTCATAATGCCCCAGGATAGCAGAACAAAAATTCATTATAAATACTTTCTTGAATGCTTACCCTTTCTCTCTCAGCATAAAGGAAGTAAAAAAAGAAAGATGGTGCTGTTTAGAGGAAGAAACGGGGCTGGAATAGAACCTTGAGTAGTGGAAGTATACTAGGAATATTTAAAATCCACCTGGTGCCCCGTTATCAAAAGGATGACGATGGAGCTATTTCATGGTGTTTCCTCCAGAAGAGCGAGGACAGTAACAACTCAGGGATCATTGCTCTGACAGTCATCCCTCACTGCTCAGAGCCCTCATTAAGACTAAAACAAATGTAAAGGCAAAGTGCAAGGCAGGTGCCAGTCTAACACTGGCAAACCATAGTGACCTGTCACAATGACATAGCTCCAATGTGCCCACAGAAAGCTTCACAGGCAAATGTCTCTAATGATGGAGGTTTTAGGAAAAATCTGTGCAGAGACACAATTGGAAGTCACCATAATGCAGCCCAGCAGCCAGGAGACTGACTTCCACAGATATGAGTGTAAGAAAGACATACCTGGTACAGTGAGAAATACTTGTCAAAGCAGGGAACTTCAATAGAGTATATGAAGCATCTGGACACAGACAGCTATTGTCTTTCTTGTACAATCTTCTAGTGATAATGTTGTTGTTGTTGTTGATGATGATGATGATGTTGTTGATGGTGGTGGTGGTGGTGGTGGTGGTGTGTGTGTGTGTGTGTGTGTGTGTGTGTTAAAAGAAAGCTTGACTAAGAGTTCAATTCAGGCTTCATAACACAGCAGCAATATCAAATATAAAATGACCATAAGTACAATTTGCATGTGTATAGAACTGAACTTTTCACATACAAAAGTTATCAAGTTGAAAGTCAAGATTTATCCTGAGACCTGTGGGAAACACATTCCTGATTTTTTTCTGCATCATGCTAATATGCTGTTCTTTTTCAGGATATATTTATTGCCTTTGTGCATGTGTGTGTATATGTGTGTGTATGTGTGTGTATGTGTATGTGTGTGTGTATGTGTGTGTGAGAGAGAGAGAGAGACTGCTGTGTATGCATGTAGATCTTCCTGTGTCCAGTTTATGTCCCTATTGCTCTTAATGCAGTGTTGTTCTTCAGTTCTTATAGAACATAATCAAATACTGTGATCACCTCGCAGCTCTATTCTCATATTTGTCCTGGGTTTCCAGAACCACAGAACCAAAATTACGTGATTCTATCCAAGTGACTTGCAAAAACATTGGGCATAAGATTTTGGAGGCTTAGTCTCCGAATGTTGCAGTGTGACATCTAAGGAAAATTCCAGTGTGACTGTGAAAGCTGAATTATCAGGGTCATAGACAGTGTAAGTCACATCTATGTCAATTAAATTCCCAAACCAAGGAATTAGAGAGAAAATTCCACTGTCCTCTGTTGCTTGGCTTTGTGGAGACCCATAACAAGCTATCATCTACCCAAGCTGTCTCATTAGCCCACAGTTAGAAGGTCAGTGGGCTTGCCTTCTGAACCTAAGGCTAATCACATCCCATAAAATCCTCACACAGACAACTGGAAGAATGTGAACCAATTATCTGTGCATTCCAAGACTCCGGCTAATTTTGGTTTGCACATGAAATGTCTCTGTGGAATTGTGGGTTTGCACACTTGGTTCATAGTAGATTGGGGCTTTGGGTGGAGGTTGTAGAATCTTTAGAAGCTTGGCCTAGGTGTCATAACTGTGATTCCATGGGAGATTGGCATTAAAAGTTATAACCTTGACTCCCAAAGAAATATAGGCTATTGCTGCTGTCCCCCTTTGCTTCCTAGAGTTCAAAGATATGCCCTTATTACTGAAGACACCACATATTTGGAGTCATGTCTTAAGATATGTGAGTTGAATCTGACTGGAAAGCTTCCTCCCTGAGATCTAACCTTCATACCACCACAAAGTTTCATGCAAGCTTCCAATGGACCACAATGCTGGCAGAAAATCCAATGGTAAGGAAAGCTCATGAGGATTTAGATGTAAACAAGAATTCCATTAGGAATTAGACCACAGAACATTCATATTACATTGTAGGAACATCCCATGCTTTATTCTTCCCCTATCCCAAAACATGAGTGAGGCTGAATTAAAAAGCAATTTGCTAATTTATTTCATGTCAGAAAAGTGTTCAGGCTGTGGAACCGCTATTGTTCATTATCATTAGCCAGGTTATCAGTTAAAGAGAGCATATAGTAGGGCAAAAAATGTAGAAAACACCCAACTTGGTGAGGAAAGGGGGATAAATGAATTTAAAAGTTTTGAACAGAAAGTCATAAAGCCCTTGCAATTGTATTTCTCTCTTCATTTTTGAATCTATAATCTTTTCATTTTCCTTTTCTCTCCCTGACTGAAGACAATGAATATCCACTGACAAATCCACTGTGAGCTACATAATCCTGAGCCACAGAATAATTGGAGAGGTCAGAACAGCAGAGCTTCTAGCAAGCAAAGAGTCTTTAAGTAGAAATACCTTTTGGTTTTACTGTTGCCATTGCAGAATTTATGGGTGATCTTTCTTAAAAATGTCATGGAAGGACAGATCTAGAACTGAGTGAACTCCATGCAGGTTTTCAAAGCCAGTAGACCCCATACTGATTCTCTGACTGTCAAGTGTCTCAAAGTCTATATTGCTCTGAAAAATAGTGATCCCATGCAATTTTGGGAGGAAAGGGTTTATTTCAGCTGATAACTTAGGTCACAATCTTTCATCAAGGAAATTCAAGACAGGAATTAAAGGCAAGAACGTGGAGGCAGGAGCTGATGTAGAGGCTGTGAAGGAGTGCAGCTTACTAGCTTGCTCCCATGGCTTGCTCTGCTTGCTTTTTTATAGAACCCAGGACTATCAGCCTAGGGGTTTTACTACCCGCAGTGGGGTGGGTCCATCCTCATCAATTTCCAATCAAGAAACTGCTCTGCAGATTTGCCTACAAGATAATCCCATGGGTACAGTTTCTCAATAAGGTTCCCTTTTGAAGATGACTGTAGCTTTTGTCATATGATGACCTGATTCTGAACAGCACACCAAACAGGTTACTTAACACATTTGTATTCTCCACTTCTCAGTCTTTAGCTCGGGAGTTTCACCACCCCCTGACCTTCAGGAAGCCTCTCCACAGCCACCCTTTCCTAAATTATAGGAAGCATTAAGTGACAGCATTGGAGTTGCCTGGAAGCAACATTTGGTAAGAAGTAAGCAAACAATAGCTGCCCTTCCTGATTATTCCAATGACAGCGAATGATGTGAAGAACCTACCAGAGCCTTCCACACAGTGGCCATGTTGGTGTTACGTCACCACATCGAAGGAATTCAGGACGTCTCTGAGGTGTCTTTATGCATTCCAATGAGATGCCATTAGAGCTCTTTGAATTCTTTTTGAACAGCTTTCAAATTCTGAAGAAAAACGATTTGAATATTCTGAATCACAGCTATTCGCTGAGAAGTACACTTTCTGATTTCATCTCCTATTCTTCTGAAAGTGGAATATAGATTATGTAAGGAATGGGTACGGCAGTTTCTAGGCTCCCCTCATAGAAAATGTAATTTAGAGTCTAGAAGGATTAAAATGATAGACCAGTAAGCAAGGCCACTTATGAAGAATATGCAGAGAATAACTTGTATTTTATGGTTCTCAAAAAAATATATATGATTTGCTTCCAAAAAGAGCTTAAGATGGGCAGACCCTGTAACACAGACATTTACCCCAGCACGATTTGGTGGTGTAAATGTCTGGATGTGAAAGAAAACACAGATATTTGAGTTCAGAAACATCTTATTGCTAATGAGCATGGTGACTCAGGTGTTCCCAACAAGGATGTCATCTGCTATTTGCACAGAGAGCTCATATCCTGCAGAAAACTTTGTGTCTCTATTTTAATTTCCTCTACTGGCAGTGGCCTCCATAAGTGCTCAGCTCACTTCTGTTACATTTGTGACCCCAGAAATTAGCTTTTGTAAGATACATCGCAGAGCAAAGTTCTATGCTGCTAATTTACTCAGTGGTTGGGGGCAGCAACTGGAGAATGATCTTCTAGGGGCCACACCCTTAACGAACACTGACTCTCCACACACCAGAAGCTTTCAACTGTCAGCATCTCTTTAGTTAAGGACTTCTGAGTCCCTCCTTTTTCCATGCTAGAATACTGGCTGGCTTAATCTTGTTTAGATGTTGTGCAGGCACCTACCACAGCCAGATTATCCCATGTCATCCCATGTCATGTCCAGAAGACACTGTTTCACATCAGCCCTCCCTGACCTCTGGATACTACAATATTCTGTCCAACTCCTTTCCAAGATGGCCCATGAGCTTTTTAGGTGAGGATAATACGGTGTGTCAATTTTGTGACTTAGTTGCTGTAGTGGCTATTCCTGGTTGTCAACTTGACTCTATCTGAAATGAACTACAATCCAGAATTAGAAGGCTCACCTGTGGCCCTAATCTGGAGGCTGAGAGATATAAGTTTTCGACCTGAATCTTGGCATGGAGATCTTGAGGCATAGTGGCTATGAATCCCAGAGGATAGGAAGATCTATGAGTTCAAGATCATCTGGGATTAAAGGTGTGGTGGCATAGTGGCTATGAATCCCAGAGGATTAAGGTTGGAAGATCTACGAGTTCAAGCAAGATTATCTGGGATTAAAGGTGTGGTGGCACACACCTTTAATCTGGGCCACAGTTTTTGCTGGAGACCTATATAAGGACATTGGAAGAAGGAAGTCTCTCTCTCTCTCTCTCTCTCTCTCTCTCTCTCTCTCTCTCTCTCTCTGCTTGCCTTGTGGGACTGAGCAACTGCTGGATCCTTGGACTTCCATTCACAGCTGCTGTCGACCGTTGTTGGGAGTTGATTGTTGGGAGTTGGACTACAGACTGTAAGTCATCAATAAATTCCTTTACTACATAGAGACTACCATAAGTTCTGTGACTCTAGAGAACCCTGACTAAGACAGTTGCCTTGATTGGTAGGAAGACCCACCCCAGATGTGGTCAGCATCATTCCCTGGTTTGGGGCCCTGGAGTGCATAAAAGCAGCAAAAGCTAGCCTAGCATCAAGCATGCATTCATTCCCTATATGCTCTGGCTGTTATGTGACTATCTGATTCAAGGCCTGACACCTTGACTAACCTGTAATGGTGGGCTATAACATGGAATTGTAAGCTGAAAGAGATTCTTTCTCCTCTAAATTGCCCCTTTTCTGTTTATTTGCTCAGAAATGGCAATGAGCTTGGGCCAAGGGTGTCATTAGGAATTTCATCTCAGTCAAGCTTGCAGTGCACAGCCCTCCATGGGAACCTGCACTTTGTGGCATTGACTTCTCAGCTGTGGCCTTTGCTCCACAGTTCTCTCTCTCTCTCTCTCTCTCTCTCTCTCTCTCTCTCTCTCTCTCTCCCTCCCTCCCTCCCTCCCTCCCTCCCTCCCTCCCTCCCTTCCTCCCTCCCTCCCTTCCCCCCCTCTCTCCATGTTGCCTTTTTCCTACTAAATCCCCTTTCTCTGGGGATGTGCATGTTAGATTATCTGACTTTGTTTAACAGCCTGTGGTTATGTTTGCATTATTGTGTGATTTCATTTGACCTAGCTTTCCATATGCTTATTTTAAAAAAAATACATCAACTGCCAATAAATAAATAAATCTCTGACTCTTCATCTTCCTTGTTGTTACATAGATATTTCAAGCTATATAGTCCTTATAATTCATTGTTCTCTGTCAAAATTCCTCATGCATTCTGGCTAGCTCTGCCCCCACCCCCACATCCATTAATACTCTAATCGTAGTTATTTTAACATCTATATTTGGAGAATGGTTTGTATTCTTTTGTCTCAGTAAAGTATTCATCATTAATAAACCCTACCCTCACCCTGGGTATGGTAGGCAGTTTGTTCCGAATGTCTTTCCCCTTCCTGGTCATGGTAACAAAACTCTGCCTTGTGTCACATATTAGAGTAAGTTTCCTCATTTCCATAGTAGAAATTTAACAGTTCTATAGTTAATGGATCACAAGTGCTGTAGTAATAGGGGTACATCCAAAGATGGAGGGTGATTTTATCTTTGGCCTAGTGATGATGTTCTGTGTTTGAGGGCATCTGCTGCCCTATCCCCTCTATGACTGAGGTTCTGTCCTTTATGAGGGGCACATACAGGAAGGGCCAAGGTTTCCAGCCTTCCCACAGACATGCCAGCTTCTTCTCTGGGCCAGCACCAGAAATACTTCCCATGGTCCCCTATCCTACTTCATACTTCCTATGAGCATCTAGTAGAAGTCTCTGAAAAGGAGCCTGCTGCAAGTAGAGAGTTCTCAAGTCTAAAGCTCCAGAGGTTGTACAAATATCGCTCACATTCATTCTTAACCTTTAGCAACTAGCTAAACACTGAGCTGACTTCCTAGGTACCTCCATGGCAGCCATGCCTCCCTCCAGGACTCTGCCACACCTGAGACCTTGAGCACAAATAGCTCACCTTCATTTGACAGGGGATGAGGCAGGTTTTCTTCCCTGAGCCCAGTCACCTCCACGGAGCTGTGCCTTATACTTCTTATGAGAAGGTGGGCTTGGATCACACCCATGCTACTCTTGTGTGTTGGGTGACTTCAGTGCTGTCTTGATTTTCTCCCAACATTGCCTATATATTGATGAGCTACCCATACAGATGCGGCCAGCCCAGCATGTGAAGTTAGCAAAAGCAAACAGGGATGGGCTGGCCTGATAAAGTAAACTAACAAAACACCTGTTGGGAATCCATTATATGTTGTTTGAGGCAGACACTGAACAAATACTGAATACTTGTAGCCTCTTCAGGGGAGGAGCTTGCCATCCAAGCTCAGAGATCTCCGGAGCCTTGCAGTATATACTCTGAGTCAGCCAGCTAATGCCTGCTGATTTCTGACTCGGAAGATCGATCCCAGTAGCCCTCATGATCCAAGGCTGGAAGTGTTTGCTGTGCTGAGGCTAATGAAGATGGACTGGAGAGAGAGGTTTTGTCCTTCGTTTTTGTTTTTGTTAGATTGAGGAGAACCAAGGAGATTTTTCTACCTGATTTCTAGCAAAATCCTTATAACAGCAGCATCAAAAATACAAGTCTCTTATGTATAACATTTGTGTTAACTTGAGTGAGTGTGTGTGTGTGTGTGTGTGTGTGTGTGTGTGTGTGTATTCAAAATGATAGAAACTTTTCTAAGTCTCTCTAAGGCAGTGGTTGTCAACCTGTAGGCTGTAACCCCTTTAGGGGTCAAATAACCGTAACTCTAACTCTAAGACTATTGGGGAACAGAGATTTACATTACTATTTATAACAGTAGCAGAATTAACTTTAAGGTTAGTGGTCACCACAAATGAGGAAGGGTCACAGCACTGGGAAGGCTGACACCCACTGCTCTAAGGTATTTAAGAAAACGTTTCCCATCTGTTGCTCTTATCTTATCTTTCTATTGTCTGCCCAATTTTATCTCTCCATGGAATTTATAATAATTATGTGTACTCAAGCTTGTCTAGCTAAAACCAAATGATGTATGTCCTAGAGTGCCAAAAAGTCCCCTTCCCCTCCACAGTCACCTCCAAACCTTTGCTCACCATGAAAATGCACACAAATGGTGACAGGGATGAAGCCCAGTGGTAGGACTGCTCAGATGTAATGCCTAGCAAAGCAAAACTCCTCCAGGTTCTATAGTCAAACCCCAGCTTACTATACTGACAGCACCAGTACCAAACACTAATGTTTTCTCCTGGTAACTGCCAGCCACAAATACACCTTGATGAATGTCAGGAACTCTAAATAATGGGTAAAAGTCCAAGGAATCAGTTAAGCGATACCCTGAGTGTTGTTCACAAGTTAGTTCACAGTTATTACAGCAGTGAAAATCAATATCATACAGATCCCATCTGCAAAACTACAGCTCTTTATCTTCCCGGGTTGGGAGGATTTCTGGAAAGTTCAACTTCTCCCTCTTAACCTCCAACTTGAAAACATCATCACTATTTTAAGTGAACACTAATACAGGAAGAGAAATTGGAATTGGAATTGGAATTGTTTAGTCGTTATTTTCTTCCAGAGACTCAGATGATCAGCATGCCTGCCTGTGGGAAGCCGACTTACCGCTTCCCGTCGCCACAAGATAGCGCTGACTATGGCGCTGACTTACCGCTTCGCCTGCGCTTGCCCATAACCAATCATTGCACCTATGTAAATGAGGTGCCTTTTGCACACCAATCACACGCTGCCTAGAGCCCTATATAAGCAGACGTCTTTCGGGGCTCTGGGTCTTCGCGTGCCATCTAAAAGAGCTGTACACAATAAAGCTACGCTGGAAGAATTCCTCGAGTGGTGCGTCGTCATTGCGCGCCGCAACTGGTGCCGAAACCCGGGAGCGAACCAGCCGGGAACCGCGGACCGAAGAACGAGGACCCTGCGCAAAGCAGTCGGAATTCAGAACCAGCGGGGAATCAAAGAACAGTGACCGGTCACCTCGGCAAGGTATGATTGAACCTGCTTACTTAGCTCTAGCTGTACTTGTTTGGGCGGTGGTTTGCCTTATTCTCCTCTTTTGCTGTAATTGTCATATCCCCGGCAAAGAGTGCATTTGTCCTCTTTGCCTGCCCGACGCATAAGTCGTAGGTAGATAACCACGCAGTCGGTAGTATGGGTAATGCTGAGTTAAAGCCTCTTGTTGATGCAGCGCAGGCGCTGCTGAAGGCAAGAAAACTGCAGCTTGCCGACAAACTTCTCTATAAGTCTTTTAGAGAGGTGGAGCGGGCCGCTCCCTGGTACGCGGTGGGAGGATCCCTCACCGTGCCCTGTTGGGAGAAATTAGGTAAGGACTTGCAGAGAGAAAAAGATGAAGGCAACTTAAAAGC
>JADRCC010264654.1:0-10371 GCA_019843855.1 Hylomyscus alleni | reverse complement strand
ACACCCCAGTCTTATGGAGATATTTTGTAAATTGATGTTCCTTCCACTCTGATAATTTTACCTTGTATCAAGTTGACAGCAAACTATCCAGCTCAATGGGATTAGATCTTCAGTTAGAACCTAGTGAAACTTTATGTCTCAGTGATGACAAGAGAAAGACCTTATTCTCCATTGAAACCATGAAAAAAAACACACTTAAGATTCAATGAGCACTTGTAGGAGATTTAAGGCCTGCCCCAGTTCTTATATAGCCTATGAACATTCAAAAAACATTACAGCCCCAGTAAAAACCTGATTAATGCCTGAAGTTCCGAAATGACCTGGGACAAAGCTTTAAGACCCAGTGAGATCAACAATTAATACATGGGATCTCAGGAAACTGAACAGCTTCTTTAAGGCAAAAGATACTGTCAATTGGACAAAGCAGCAATCTACAGACTGGGAAAAGGTTTTTTACCAACTCCACACCCGATAAAGGACTAATATCCAAAATATGTAACTCAAGAAACTAGATACCAAAAGCAAGCAAACAAATAACAAACCAAATAATCCAATTAAAAATGAAACAGAGGTCTAAACAGAGAATTCTCAATAAAGGAATCTCAAATGGCTGAGAAGCAAAGTAATGTTCAACGTTCTTAGCTATCAGAAAATGCAAATAAAAAGTACTTTGAGATTTCATATTACACATGTCAGAATGACTAAGATCAATAACACAAGTGACAGCTCATGCTAGAGAGGATGTGGAGCGAGAGGAACACTTGTCCACTGCTGGTGGGAGTGCAAAATTCTACAGCTACTATGGAAATCAATGTGTTAATTCCTCAGAAAATTAGAAATTGATCTACATCAAGACAGGTGTGTAACACTCTTGGGTACATACCATCATACCTAAAGCACACTTGCTCAGTTATGGTCACTGTGGCTTTGTTCATACTACCCAGAAACTGGAAACAATGTAGATGTTTCTCAAAAAAAGAAAGGATAAAGAAATTGTGGTATATTTGCACAGTGGAGTATTACTCAGCTGTTAAGAAAATGACATCATGAAATTTGAAAGCAAATAGATGGAACTAGGGGGAAAAATCATCAGACACAGAAAGACAAGGATAGTATGTATTCACATATAAGTAGATGTTAGCCATTAAGTAAATGATAAACAAGCTACAATCTGTAGATCCAGAGAGGTTAGGTAAAAAGGTGGGGATCTAGGGTAATGTATGAATGGAAATAAAATAGATTTTGTATGTGGATTAGGGGAAGGTAGGGACAGGAACAGAAGTTATCAGGTTGAGGGTGTAGATGGGATGGAGGGAGAGAGTATGGGGAGAGATTTCTGGAACTGGAGGCAGTTGGGGGGTCAGTGTAGAAACCTAGTGCAGTGGAATATTCCTGGAATTTCTGGGGGTGATCCTAGTGAGGACTCCTCCTAATGGGGAATATAGGGGCCATCTCTTCTAGTCAAGCAAGGCTTCCAGTGGCAGGACTGGGTTGCATTTGGTTGAGGTGTTGGCTGACCTCCCATGGAGATCCCCAAACAACCCAACCTGATGCTAGGACAGAACACTGCTCTATGGAAACAGTGAGGCCCCACTGCCCAGAACAACATCCACATAGTTCGTTGAATGTGAAGAGGCGGTGCTGGTGCCTGCATGGAGCCTTTACCCCTCCATTCTAGTCTCATTGGTGTGAGGTGTGGCAGGATATTTGATCACACTGTCAACCTCAATATTGTGTTATTTCCTGGATAAACCTGTTTCTAGTTGTGGTGTGGCTCATAGTTAGCAAACGCCTTTAATCCAAGCCATTTCTTCTGATTGTAAACAGGATTGAGAAGAGTCAACCACAGATCAAGAGGAAGAACAAGCAAGCCATTGACAGGAGCTGAACATAGGAGAAATCAGGAGGATGGATAGAGATGCACCGGAAGTAGAGGGTTGTGACCCTCCTACAGCTAAGGGCTGATTCTTCAGACCCCACCTTGCCACAGATAGCCATGCCTCTCTGCCCACCTCCTGCTAATAGTCATGCCTCTCTCCAAGTTCCAGTTATGCAGGAAGTCCCACCTCCAGAGACTGAAGATGAAGCTGCTGATTGCGCCAAGTTGCTCATGAACTTGGGGGAGGGGTTTTGCTTTACCTATCTACTTGTTTTATTTGTAACAAAGAGAATTCAATGAATGATGATGGCGGACTGAAAGCACATCACATGTTGGTCTAATTTTTTCAAACCCTTCCTGCATTTCCAGTACCCTTAATTATTCAGGCCCTTTGACTCCCATTCCAGATGACCCATTCGTACGAGTGGCTGTAGGCAGCTACAGATGGCACCCAACGATAGAGCTGGAAATGAGGAAGAAAGGTGCCCCGCTACCTCAAGAGAAGCTTCTCAAGGAAATAAAGATGGAGCGGCAGGTTTGCCAAGGTAAGTCGAGGTCACACTGGCCTGGTGATGGTCTCTACTTAGGGGATTCGGTAGCGGTAGCGGCAGGCAGTCAGGACCGGAATCAGGTGGTTGTACAGTAGCCTTAGAGCTACACTCAGGTGGACAGGTTTGAGCATAAATATATAATAAAAAACACATAAAAATGGCAAAATTTAGAAGCAAAGCAAAAGATATGTGTAAGAAGATAGAAAGGAGAGGAAAAATGGACTTCAGAGCTATCCCAGAGACACAGAGAAACCGAGAGACGTCTCTATTTCTCTATGGCTTATTCAGGAAAAAAATCCTAGTCTTCAATTTTATGTTACGTGTTACCTGTCAATTGTGCCTGTCTTTGTCTTAAAGAGTGATTGTGAGTCTGTGTCTTGTTTTTATGGTGTTTGTCTTGTGTTTATGGTGTTTACACATGGTCAACATGGCGTCGTAGGGCACAGGAGACGGGGCCCTGCGCACCCACAGCTTGGTCTGCAGGCACTGGACTTCCTGCCCTGCACTCCCACAACACAGATCTGTGCTTGGCTTCCTACCCTGGCCAAGCTCGGCAGATAGGCAGTCTGCATTTGTCTGCTTGGTACGCTGGGACAGCCCCGTAGAGAGGCAGAGACTGCGGCAGCAGGTGAGTGGGCTCACACATCTTCTGAGAGATCCCGGAGAAGGAGCTAGCGGGGACCTCGGGGAGCCCTGGCTCTCTCCTGGCAATGACCAGTGAGATGCCCCAGGGACAAAGCTCTTGGGCCTGAGGCTTCCTTTGTTCCGGGCCCACAGCAGGCGGCAGATGCGCCCAGGGTCGGTTCACGCAGCGACTCTGTGAGATTGGCCCCTGTGAGATTGGCCCCATTCGGTTTAAAAGGCCCGTGGCCACCGCTATTTGGGGCGCTGCTAAAGAGCCAGTCCGCAGGATGGCGGGGGACTAGAGTTGTGTGCTTGCAGAGTGGTGCGAGTGGCAGTGGTGTAAAGTCCCACACTGAGGCAGCTACACTGCTATTTTGTTTATTTCGCCACCACTCACAAATGTGCACTTGGAGTCGACCCAACCTGGCAGCCAAGACAGGCTGGAGCAGTCGCAGTGGAGCCACATCTTCCCAGCCATGTGGTGGCAGCTGCAGCCACTCGTGACAGCAGCTCTGCTTCATCTCCCTGACTAGGCAAGCCATAAGGTCCCGTCCGTCCGGAGTGGCTGCGGTGGCAGTCCTGCAGCCACCAAGGACGTGATAACCGGTTACACTCTTTGCAGCACCACGCCTATTATTGCCCACCACTTCACACAGACATCTCTCCACAGTGTCATACAAACTAAAGTTTCGCAACTGCTTAGTGCCATCTAGTGGCCATGAAAGTACATTACAGGCTGATAATACAGCCACTTAATGTGGATTTAATTACAAGCCAATTGCCAGGCATAGACATAATGTTCTTGATGGCTTAATATTACAAAAGAAATCTAAAAGCACAGTTAAAATTAAAAGAGTTCCATTGGCTAAAGTTATCATGGATCTAAAGTAACTTTAATTTTTAAATTTATAAAAAGTTAATAAGGCCATAAGCCTTATGGAATTCAACCTTTGTTGGATATTGTATAGTAAAAGGCAAAAAGCTTTTTACTAAAGGTAAATAAAGCTTTTGTAAATAATTGCCATCTTTTATAATCAAATGTTTGGGGTTTCAAATATGCCCCCAGCATCTCTTTGACAAAAAGAGAACATTAATATAAATTTATCTCATCTCATATTCAAAGTAAAGTTTAATATCTTACCATAAAGTTGTGGTGATATAATAAAATCATAAATATGTTAGAAAACATAAAAATGTTTAGAAAACATTTATTTCTTCTAACAGCAATTAATTTGGCTATTATAAACTATTAATTGATATTTGACCTATTACTTAGTAAAGATTTTTAGACAAAAATTGATAGTTATCCAAAGTAAACAAATTGTTATAATTCGTTTGTATACATACTTTTATATTTCCTATAGACTTATGTATACACCCCGTAACAATATATACTTCTATAGCCCTTTATGAGAAAAAATTATATATAAGTCACATGTTTAATCTTATGATTTTCCCCCCTACCTCAGCACAAATAATTAAATTATGTGCTGTAGTCACTATTTTTTCAAGTATTAAAAGTAAGCCTTAAGTTGTATATTGATATATGGGTACATACATGTATCAGAGCTTTCAATTACTTATGATATTTGGCCATTTTAATATATAATTTTGATTTCAAAATTAAAAGTAAAATATACACATGTGACTATTAATTCCTTCTCAGGTTTTCTTAAAGATTTTTTTTTGTTTGTTTGTTTTTTTCGAGATTTTATTTTATATATGAGAGTACACTGTTGCTGTCTTCAGACACACCAGAAGAGGGCATCAATCCCATTACAGATGGTTGTGAGCCACCATGTGATTACTGGGAATTGAACTCAGGACCTCTAGAAGAGCAGTCAGTGCTCTTAACCAGTGAGCCATCTCTCCAGCCCTCAGGTTTTCAACTTACTATTGCCTTAACATAAAAAAAAAAAAACAAAAATTAATTGGTTATTGTCTATATTATATTTCTATATTTAATGTTCCTAAACAGATTAAAACAGATTATGGAACTGACTATTATAGTCAAACATGTAGACATTTTGTCAACAATTTAATGTTACCCATACTACTGAGATAATTTTAATTCTCAGAGACAATAAATTACTCAATGTGCACTTTGCATTTTGAGAATTTGATTTTTTAATATTAAAAGGAGGGGGAATATGCACTTCACTCAAAAGTTATCTCCAAAAATCATATCTCATTTTTTACTTGTTTTGAAAAAGCATATTTCATTTTTTGATTGTTTTGAAAATCATATTTCATTTTTGGCCTGTTTTAAGGCATATCTTGGTTTTTTTTGCTTGTTTTAAAAGGCATATTTTGCTTTTTGCTTATTTTAAAATATATATATTTTTAAAATATATGCATATAAAATATAAATGTATATATTAAATATATATGCAATATATATAAATATTTATATATGCTAAAGGTCAGTCTGCTACTGATCACCATTGGCATCCACACATTTCCAATTTTTATGCCATGATAAAATGGCGTGTCACTCCACTTACTCACTTATGATCTCACTTATGAGTTTACTTGGCTGAGATAGCCTCCACCTTTTTCTAAGAGTTAACAGCAGCTTCCCTCTACACCTAGAGGCCAAGTCTTGGGCCTAAACATTGCTAATTTGCAACTAAAGTGCCTAAGACATCCTCAAGATAATGTTACTTTTAAACTTTTTAAGTTTTTATCTCAAGAAAGCTCATTCCCAGAGTACAAAGATAATCAAAATTCGCTAACTCCCTGAGCCCTTTTATCTAAAAACCAAGCTCAGTCTTGGAGGCAAAGACACTTTAGCTCAGTCTCAGAGCTTCTAGCCTGGAAGTTACTTATTAACAACTGAATTGAAGGCTTATTCTCAAGGAGAAGCTGTTGAAAAAGATCCTACCTTGGGAGCTGCTATCTTACAACTCAATTAGGTGTCTACACCCAGCTGCCCATCAGCACACTAGCGCTATTTCACGTGGACTTCAGAAAAAGTGGACTCCAGAGAGACTGTAACAATTTTGACATTGCAGGCAGTAGAGGCATGTCTTGGCATTGGTTATACAGGTATAAGGTACTTCGTGGAAAACCCACTTTCAACGAGTTAGGTCTCTAGTAGTCTCCACCTAAGACAGGGTCATGTGCCGAGTGGCTGTGTGTTTTTAAAAAACACGAAATTAGCCCGGTTTGTAGAATTCAAACTAACTGCACGTGATTTCCTATGACCAGTAAAGAGATTTGCCAGTAGATATTATACTGCAGGAGAGATCGCCAAGGCACCATGAAAATTCCCGTGCAGGATGGTTATGTATGATTATGCCTTAATCCTGCTATTTTCTAAATAAAAAGGGAGGAACTGTGACTCTCCTACAGCTGAGGACTGATTCTTCAAACCCCACCTTGCCACAGATAGCCACGCCTCTCTGTCTACCTCCTGCTAATAGTCACGCCTCTCTCCAAGTTCCAGTTATGCCGGAAGTCCCGCCTCCACAGACTGAAGATGAAGTTGCTGATTGGGCCAAGTTGCTGACGAACTTGAGGGAGGGGTTTTGCTTTACCTATCTACCTGTTTTACTTGTAACAAAGAGAATTCAATGAATGATGGCAGACTGAAAGCATACCATGTGTTGGTCTAATTTTTTCAAACCCTTCCCGTATTTCCGGTACCCTTAATTATTCAGGCCCTTTGACTCTCATTCCATATGACCCATTCGTATGAGTGGCTGCAGGCAGCCACAGAGGGTAGAGACATTCAGTTTTAAAGTTTTTGAGATGTGTGGAGGAGAATATCCTTGTGGGATGTGGGCTGAGCAGGAAGGTCAGCTGGGTGCTTTCTCTGCCTATCTGAGCTAACAAGCTTTCACTCCAAATCTGGCTCCTAAAGCTTTATTGGAAAATTGAACGTTTGAGACTTTTTCTAAAAACAACAGGAGAGTATTCTGCAGGCTACTGAAAGAATTACATGGACATCAGTTCAGCCACAAAACCTTTGACCAACAATCAGTTCTGCCTGCATGATGTGTCGGGGCAATGGTAGTACAGAATTTGTGGGAGTGGCCTACCAGTGTCTGATTTAATTCCTTGAGAGGGAGCCCAAGCCCAATATTACTTGAATGGCTAGTAATTAGAAACTGGATAGCCCAGAGACCTAGAGTAACACCAAACATTACTGTTCCAAAAAAATTAGTGAGCAAAATGGCTCAGTAGGTAAAGGACCTTGCTACCAAGACTGGTGCTTTGAATTTGATCCTGGGATCCCCACAGTGGAAGGAGAGAAGCGACTCACGAAAGTTGTCCTTTTGTTAGAATAACAACCTCCTGGTCAAGAGAATAGAATCTGCATCCGTGGTGGAGACCAAGCATTCTGGTTGGGTGTGTCATTCTTCTGCCAGGCCCAGTAACAGCAGCAGCTAGGAGACTGGACACATAAGTCATGTAATGGGGATACTGCGCTTTTCCTCCACAGAATCCCTGTCCCCAGTGCCAAAGCTTAGAACCATGCCAGCCCAGTCCTCTGAATTATTGAGAAAAGCATAGTGATTTTTTTCTTTCTTTCTTCTACCTCTATTTTTTGCTTGTTTTTTTTGTTTTGTTTTGTTTTGTTTTGTTTTGTTTGAGACAGGGTTCTTCTGTGTAGTCCTGGCTGTCCCGGAACTCGCTCTAGTAGATCAGGCTAGCCTTAAACTCACAAAGGTTCACCTGCCTCTGCCTCCCAAGTGCCAAGATTAAAGGCGTGCAACCACCACTGCCTGGCTTCTTCTCTCTTATAAGTATGTTTTCCTTAATACTTTGGGCTCCGAACACAAACACACAACATTTGGACTTTCCCTAAAGCCCCCTACCCTGACACATGTTTGTCAGCATGGCTTTTTCCCTTTCTCTCCCCCAGCCTCCTCTTGTGGATAGCTGCTGAGCTTTGCAGCTGGCTTGACCTGGGGTTTTCTTTTAAATTCTAGGAAAAGTGTCCTCGAGTTTCCATTTCTGTTTATTCTTAGATCAAGAAACACAAAATCTGGGACTGGAGAGATGGCACAGATGTTAAGGGTCCAGGGTACAATGGCAGAGGACCTAGCTTCAGTTCCCAGAACCCACCTGGTGATTCACAAGCATCTGTAACTCCAGTTCCAGACGATCGATTCAATGCCCTCTTCCGACTTCTTCAGGCATCAGGCATGAAAATGGTGCACAGGCCGGGCGGTGGTGGCGCATGCCTTTAATCCCAGCACTTGGGAGGCAGAGGCAGGTAGATCTCTGAGTTCGAGGCCAGCCTGGTCTACAGACTGAGTTCCAGGACAGCCAAGGCTATACAGAGAAACTCTGCCTCGAAAAAAAAACCAAAAAAAAAAAAAAAAGGAAATGGTGCACAGACACACAGTTAGGCAGGCAAATCACACTCAGACACATAAAATAAAATAGAAATAAACTTTTTAAAATGTTAAAAAAAAAAAAAAAGAAAACAAAAGTGATTTCTCCTGTATCACTCTGACATCTACTGAAGCACTGTGGTACATACACATAATAAATAAAAATAAAATCAGGCAAGAGACATGACCCAGGAGGCAAGAATACTTCTTGCTCTTCCAGAAGATCTGGTTTGGGTTGAGTCCCAGCATCCTCAGTGTATCTAACAAGCATCTGTTTCTCCAGTCCCAGAGGATCCAGTGCCCTCTTCTGACCTCCATGCGTACTGAACACACATAGGGAATGGACATACACGCAGTCAAAACATTCATACCCATAAAATAAAATCTCAGGAAAAAAATAGAAATCTTTTCCTACCAGGGACCCCATAACCACCACAGACCCAGGTAAGAGCAGATCTCATCCCTCGTCAAATGTTAGGGTGCAGTAAAGAGACTAGGCGAAGCTCCATGACTGAAAGGGAAAAGTTGGGCTGGAGAGATGGCTCAGTGGTTAAGAGCACTGACTGCTTTTACAAAGGTCCTGAGTTCAAATCCCAGCAATCACATGGTGGCTCACTATGGGTTGAGCATAATGACGCCCTCTTCTGGAGTGTCTGAAGACAGCTACAGTGTACTTACATATAATTAATAAATAAAAATCTTTTTTTAAAACAAGGGGTGGGGAGTTTATTCCACACTACCAAGGCTATCTCTTGGGAAAGCAGAGAGTGTGGTGGGGGGAGGCATATATCTCTAGAGTAATAAGAAGGGAGCCTGTGGGCTGAGGTGACTTTGAAGTATATCACACTTTGGGACTTTGAAGTATCTAGCAAATACTTTGTGAGTAGGAATTGAGGGACCCTAGAAGCTAGCATAGACCTTAATATGCTAATAGGGACCACAAGCATATGTTAATGAAAGAATCCTAGGTCCTTTTTATCCAAGTAAGGAGTCCCTTGAGCAAGCAGGAACTCTCTTCTCAAGTCCTGAGAGAATATTGGCTTTTGCCTAAGTGCCAGACTTTGGGAACAGGAATTTCTTGGCACCTGACAGGAGGAGGACATTGCAGAAAGCCACAACTAGTCAAAATGCAGAGGATCACTGCTGGATGCACAGCCCCAACCGATATATTTATAGCATAACTCCTGCACTTAAGGCTCAGGATACATCAAGGAACAGGGCCAGAGAGGGGCTTGTACGAGCCTGATGACCAAGCCATCTGCTGTGAAATGATGCATTCTTGCTATGTTGGGGAAACTACACCCAGGAAATCTCAACAATTTCAGGACCGGCACAATTTCCACAACAGTTTGCTATGAAGTATAATGCCAGGAGGAGGTACGTAAGTGGGCCCATGCCAAGGTAAGCCCCTGTGCAACTATGCCATGCAACAGATCTGGTATAAAAGAGGTTTATTGGGGAAAGGGAGAGGAATGAGGACCTGGAGCAGGGGCAGACGAATGGGCAGGCAGACAGACTAGGGCAGAAACATTGGCAGAAGAGGAGATGGGGGGAGAGGGGACGGACAGGGAAGGACAGAAAGGTGGAGAGAGAGAGAGACTGTCAAGGAACATATGGGAACAGAAAGAGAGAGAGAGAGAGAGAGAGAGGGAGGGAGGGAGGGAGGGAGGGAGGGAGGGAGAGAGAGAGAGAGAGAGAGAGAGAGAGAGAGGGCGCAGTCCAGTCCATCACTTGGCAGAGCTGGCCTTTGCTAGGACCCTGGGAGGAGTCTAGTGTAAGCTAACAGTTTAATCCAAATGTAGCTAGGGAAAGCTCATGGGGGCCCCCTCCCTAGATGAAGAGCTACAATCAATTAACTACTGCAGAAGGAGGGAGAATTAGTCTTCCCTGAAGATGAACCTCTTTTAGACCTGGTGGGTGGGGGTGGGGGGTGGAAACAAACAATTCCTGAGAGTCTGATTAAAGCAAGCTG
>JADRCC010264638.1:0-13469 GCA_019843855.1 Hylomyscus alleni | reverse complement strand
TTTTTTTTTTTTTTTTTTGGTTTTTCGAGAGAGGGTATCTCTCTGTAGCTCTGGCGGTCCTGGAACTCACTCTGGAGATCAAGGCTGGCCTCGAACTCAGAAATCTGCCTGCCTCCGCCTCTCAAGTTCTGGGATTAAAGGCGTGTGTCATCACTGCCTGGCTCCAATCTAATGCCTTTATAGCTCAGTAGAACTCATATTACTTTAAACCACATCTAGAGTACTTATTTTTATGCCATGCATGGTACTACGATAGAAGAACTAAGACATTTTTGTTTTAAATACGAAACCAAAGCACAAAGCCACTAACTCTACCACTTATTTGGACAAACTATTTTTGCCCATTAGTGGTAGAGTTAGTGTAGAGTGCTGCCCAAATCCATGGAACTCCACGTGTCAACTCCAGTATACACTTTCCTTTGCATGCCATCCTTCTAAGTTACATAAGGAAAGGCAGGTTGCCAATCTATGGACATTGTTATGAAAGGTTCTGGTTTGACACTGATAAAGCCCAGGGCAAATGTTGAACTGCTGAGCTAAAAGGTACAATGTTCACTAGTACAATCATTAATTCAGCAACAGTTTGGGAAACTCTGGGGCTCGCAGTTTTCCTCTAAGTTGTCTCTGAGCACAGAGGGGACCTTGATCTACTAATAAGCCACATTAGCCTCAGGTTGCCAGTTGATTTTAGATTTGTAGACTTGGGATATTTAGAAACATACTCGTGACAAAAACTTTCAACAACCTAAACCCATGTGCTTAATATACAAGACATCACTCATTAAGGATTTATGTGTATACCTGTAAAATAATATGCCGGTGTCTGCTGAGGGGATGGCATCATGGCTTTTTAGAGAAATTATGCCACTCCTGGCCTTGACATTGTTTCTCCTTCCTATGAAAAGATGGCCTGGCAAGGGTACTAGTTTGACTAAAGGTTTCTGAGCAAGTACTGAAGCACTTAGAGAAACAAAAGGAGGCCAATTAGAGTTCTAGAGCTTCCTGTCTCCACAGTAGTCTGACTTGTGTGTTTTTTTCTTTTGGTCCTCAATATAGAGAAAAACAAGTTGGGTGAGACTCTACACAATCGGAAGTGCCTGCCTTCAGGACCTTTCCAAACCTCAATCAGAGTTTTTCTTCATCAGGCTGCTTATTGCATTGTTTAAAATATTCATAGTAACAGATTAGCAATACTAAGTAGTCTGTTTGCCTGGACTCTGAATTACTCCTGAAAATAAAAGCTGAAATAGGGATGGGGTATCGTCAATGTTTGTTAGGTCACACTAAAACTACAGGTAACCTTTTTTTGTTTGTTTTTTTTTTGTTTGTTGGTTTTGTTCTGTTTTTTAAAACAGAGTTTCTCTGTATAGCCCTGGCTGTCCTGGAACTCACTCTGAAGACCAGACTGGCCTTGAACTCAGAAATGTGCCTGCCTCTGCCTCCCAAGTACTGGGATTAAAGTCATGCGCCACCACTGCCCAGCTAACTATAGGTAAACTGAGAACTTAGTTGGACTGTCTTCTGCAGTATGTGGAGGAGTACCTCATGGGACTAAACAGCTAACCTATGTAGTTTGAAATAACTCTCGTAATGTCAGAATAAATTGAAGTGTAGGGCAATGAGCTAGTTTCAGAGAATTACTTGATGTGAAAAGAACAAAGCAGCAGCAACAACAACAACAAACCAAACAACAGCAAATAACAAAAACCAAGAATACTTATTTGGTCCCAAAAATGTTCTGTGTTGTGTGTTAAGCATAAAGAATAAACAATAACAAAACTATATTTTTCTCTATATAATACTCTGTGTAGAATACAGACCAAAGACTTAGAAACACTATACCCCTTTAGGAAGAAGAAGTCATTTATCAAACTTTTCCTCTGCTAAAAAAATGTCGCCTTGATGGATATGGCTAAACAGAGCATTGAAGGAATGGAAAGGTCTGTCATTTGTAGAAATAAACTTGTTGAGTTTTCCCCGTTTCCAAACTTAGTCAAAGTAATATAGTTTTAATAAATACAGACCTAATGGAATAGCATTATTTGAGCTTATGAATTGTTAAGCCTATTTTTGGTAGTGATTAATGATGAATCATTTCATAAAGCTGAGGCGATTCATCATCAGAGCAGCATGCCTTTACAAAACAGGTGTTCTGGGAGTCTACAGACTCCATAATACCAAGTTTTCCTTTCAGTAATTTGAGGATTTCCAAGCCACCTGCAAATAGGAACAGAGCAGGGAAAGTGGGTGGTAGCAGTGCTCAGCTACGCACCTTCTCTCATCTTCACAGGATCGAATACATTCATCTCTAACAAACTGCAAATGACAGGTACAGTCCAATTTCAAAAGAGGTCTCACAGTGTTATCCGAAAAGATTGTGTAGCTTTTATAGCAGTGTTTTTCTTTCAAACATTTTGTCCCTGCTGTGTTATCTTAAAGGATTAAAAAAAAAAGAAGTAGAAGAATGGGGATGGGGGGAAGAGTAGCACAAATGTATCTGCTCCAGAGCTCAGATGTTTTAAAACATGTGGACTGCTGCCCAGAATTATGCTTCAGACAGAAAGATATAAAAGTTTATTTTAGCTAGAAAATAGAAGGTGATGTTGCAAGATGCTGATAACTGCCTCCTGGATTCCATTTCTCTGAACTTGTAAATCCATCCCATGATGGAAAGAAAATGATCATAGCTGTCTTTGGGGCTCATGAAGGGTTTCGCTTACCCAAAGTGAATGTCCTAGTATTAATAGCCAAGAATAAGGAAATGTTTGAATTTTGATATACATGTGTGACAGAATATAGCTCGGCCTTTGTAAGTAATGTTTGTAGAGACTATAGGAACAAAATACCAGAGTGAAAAGGAAGTATGAGCTCAATTTAAAATATGAGATTATTTTTTTAAATGACTGTTAAAAATATCAAAGTAGTATTTTCAATATGTCTCAAGTATCAGATAAGAACTTATATTTATTTTGTTGATAGAAGACAGTAACACTTAAGGATAAGTCTTCCCCTTCTCTTCCTACCCTGCTTCTTTGACAAGTTCTCGAATAGCCTAGGCTGATCTCAAACCCCGTATGTAGCCAGTGTCAGCCCTGAGCTCCAGATCCACCTGCCTCTACCCCCTCAACTCCTGGATTACAGGCATGTGCCACCATGCCCAGCTTAAATTGGTTTTGTTTTTGTTTTTTTGGCAAATACGATGTGTGGCCTTCTTATTTCCATTTGTTTTATCTTTTTACAGATGAAACTTACATTTACATAAAGTCAAGAATGACAGAATTTTACTTATAGAGCTTATTCCTTTTTCTGTAAAGGCACATGACATTTATATTTGATCATCCTCTACACCCAAGCTTGTACTGCCCATTTCATGCTACATTTGGCTTTCTAATTGTTTGTGCTTCTCTATATATAATAATCTGTGTAAAAACACAGAACAAAGACCTAGAAATGCCATATCTTTTTAGGAAGAAAATGTCATCTATCATGTTCTTCTTATCTAAGGAAAAAAAAGTCACTGTTCTAGTTTAGTTGCTGTTACTGAGATAAACATCATGACCAAAAGCAACTTGCAGGAGGAAAGGGTTAATTTTGTTTCTACTTCTACATCATAGTCTGTCATTGAAGGCTGTCAGGACAGGAACACAAGCAGAGACCATAGATGACGGCTGCTTACTGGCTTGTAAACAAATCCACATTCAGCTACCTTTCTTATATAACCCAGACCAATCTGCCTAGAGATGATACAGTCCACAGTTGTCTGGCACTTGTTACATCAATTAGTTAACAAAAACATGCCCTCAACTTCTGACTGGGAGAATAAGTGCGTTTCTGACTCTTGTGCCTTCTCCTGGGACTCTTTTTCTCCTGTTAGGTTGCCATGTCCAACTTCAATATGATATTTTTGTTTCATCTTATTATATTTCATTTTGTCATGTTTGGTTGTTATTTCTTAGAAGCCTGTTCTTTTCTAATGGGAGAGAGAAAGATACTGGATTCAGAGGGGGGGGGAGGTGGAGAGGAACTGAAGGGAATAGAGGGAGGGAATGCTATAATTAGGATATATTTTATGAGAAAGAAATCTATTTTCAATAAAAGAAATGAATGAAAAGAACATACCCTCAAAATCATAACTACAGAGCACAGTGATGGACATAATTTTTCACTTGAGGTTTTCTCATCCCAAGTGATTCTAGATTTGTGTCAAGTTGACAGATGAAGGTAACTATGACAGTCACCTTGATGCATATGGGTAAATATAGCATTGAAACAATGGAAGGATTTCAGAGTAAATTTGTTGAAGTTTCCATTTCCAAAGATGTTCTTTATACATTCATTTGTCACTGTGATGAAATATCATAACCAAAGTAACTTTGGGAGAAAAGGGTTTACTTAGCTTACTTTCCACATCACTGTTCATCATTGAAAGAAGTCAGGACAGAAACTCAAGCAGGGCAGAAACCTGGAGGCAGGATCTGATTCAGAAGGAGGAGGGCTGCATACTGGCTTGCTCCTTTTAGGTTGCTCGTTCCACTTTCTTATAGAACTCTAAACCACCCAGCCAGGGATGACACCATCCACAATGGGCTGGGTCCTTCCCACATCAATGATTAATTAATAAATATCCTGTAGGCCTGCATACAGCCTGATCTTATGAAGGCATTTTTAAAATTGAGAGTCTCTGTCTTTAGATGACTTTAGTATGTGTCAAGTTGACAGTAAAACTCTCCAGCACAATAGACAACTGTGCCAGTTTCTTAACTTTGCTCTATTGAATGGACCACAATAAACATGGAGTACAGATATCACTGCAGGATGACAGCTGCAATTTCTTCAGGCATATATATACCAATGAGTCATAGAACTGGGTGGCATGGAATCTCTAATTTTCAGTTCTTGTGAAAATCTAGCTATCATCATGTCTAGATGTTCTTTTTATTGTTTCCAGAAACCAATCTACCTAGTCATTCATCCAGACAACTCTGCTTGAATTGCTCACAAAATTGTCACCAATGGACTCTGATCGTAAGATCCAGACATGGCCAGAATCAGGGTGTTCATGCAAGCTGTTCTTGTATCTAAGTTGGACCTCATATTTAATGTTCTGTTGTTGCCATCCAGCAAGTTGTAATCATATTGATACAAAGGGCCCCATATTTTCATATTAGGGACATAAGCAAATCTTGCAGCCATTGGCATCCATAGGTCATTTCTGAGTTCTTAGCAGCATTTAGCTCAACTGGTCAGATATTCTTGATGTCTTGTCTCAGCATTTCTTTGCCAACATGGTGCTGTTATCACTCTTTCTCCTTGGTTCTTTTTATCTGATAAATCTTTATCTTCCTATTCTCTAAAATATTGAGAATACGAATAGGTTAGACCTCAGGGTTCTTGCCTACTATATATACATTTTTGAGTAATTTAGTTTAGTTCTGTGTCATTAAATGACATTTAAATGTGAATACCTTCAAATTAGATATGCATCTATAATCCCAATAGTTAGAGGAGAAGGCAGGAGGACCAAGAGCTATGATCCCATTTTGGCTATAGAGTAAGACCCTGTTTCAAATATCAATAAATTAACACATTTCAATACTTTTTAAGAAATACCTTTTAAACTCTCATTTTCCACAATAGCCTGATGTCTTAGTTAGGGTATCATTGCTATGAAGAGACACCATGACCAAAGCCAATCTTACAAAGGACAACATTTAATTGAGACTATCTTAGAGTTTCAGAGGAGGTTCAGTCCATTATCACCATGGTGAAAAACACAGCAGCATGCAGGCAGACATGATGTTTGAGAAAGAGCCAAAAGTTCTACATCTTGATCCAAAGGAAGCCAGATGGGGAGTCTCTTTTGCACTGGATGGAACTTAGGAACTTAAACCCCACCCCCACAGTGATGCATTTCTTCCAACTAGGACACACATACTAATAATGCTGAAAGACCCCCAGAGCTAGGGAAACCCTCACTCAAGTCTCAGGTTGACACGACCACCCAATAACTCACGAGAGACCGAACTTACTGCAAAACACACAAGGTTTATTGAGGAAAGGCTGGTACCAGGGTCGAACTCGGAGCCTTGCAGGCCAGAGGAGTTCAACCACAAGCACGAGGAGTAAGGGGTAATTAAAGGGAAAAACCACAAACTAGGGGGGTGAGGGGGTTACCAAGGAAATGTAACATAAAAACAGCGGAAAATTCCTGAGGGACCCAACCCATGCTTTAGTCAGGAGTCAGGGTCATGAGGAAGACATCCTGCATACTCGTTATTCTCAAGATTGTGGCTTTATTATTGTTATTATCATTTACTTTGTGATTGACTGCTCCCTAGAATCGCCTAGATGTCTGTCTTTGTGGAGGGACTGGTTTCTGGAACTAGCTGGCCTACCTTCTTGGCTCTTTACACAGGTTTTCCATGCCCTTCCAGATAAAGGTTACACAGTATACATTCCCACCAATACATTTCTATTAAATGCTCTTTTTTTCCTTAATTCTAAAATCTTCCAGCCCTACAATGCTACTTGTTATTAGCCAAGCATATTCAAAGTACAAGATGCCACTCTCTGGCACCCATAGGCTTGTTCAAACTTACAAGTATTTGGGGACCATACCATACCTAATCATAGCATAATGCAAAATACATTTAGTCCAACTTCAAATATCCCTGTAAAATCAAAATCAAAATAGCAGATCACATACTTCCAACATGTCATGGCCTAGGATATATATTATGGTTCCAAAATGTCATAGTGAGAAAATACTGGACCAAAGCAAGACAGAAAACCAGCTGGGCAAACTCCAAACTCTGCATCCCTATATCTGATGTCCAATTCTTTCAGCTTTGTTGATTGCAACAAACATCTTTCTCTTGGTCTGGTTCCATTCCCTGTTAGCAGCTTCTCTTGGCAGGTATCCCACAGCTCTGGCCTCTCTAACATCTTGGGGCATCCAAGGCAACTTCAACTTTACAACTTCTTGTTCCAATGTCTTAGATCCACACATGGTCTTTTGGGCTCCTCAATAGGGCGTGAGTCCCTTCTTTACCTCTGCCCTCAGTAATACTCTAGGCTCTGGTTGACTCTGCTCTACTGTTTCTGATGCTCTTTGTAGTCATCCCATTATACTGGCATCTCCAATACACTGGGGTCTTCTTCTGCAACTAGGCTTCATAAATAGCCTCTCAAAGACTCTCTTCATGGTGCCAAGTCTCCACTTGGCCCCTTCAGTCCTCTGACCATTAACTGCAAATGAGGCTGCACCATCACCAATTGTCTTTCCTAGCCTCTCATAGTACCAAGCCTCTGCTGTTCTCCATGACCCTTCATGCCTGACTTCAAAACCATATCACCTGGGTGATTCTTACACATTACTAGTTTCAGCTGTAGAACAAGGTACTACCTTGGCTATCTCTGGAACAGCCTCTTTAACTCCCAGAAAACACCGCCTAGAAGATTTTACCTAAATGATGCTGGTCTCTTCTTAACTCTCTTTCTTACCTCCAGCTAATAAGCATCAATTGTCCTAGTAACCCCTTGTGTTCTTAACTTTAAAACTAGAGCTTCTTGACTTTAAAACTAGAGCCGTATGGCTGAAGTTGCCAAGTTCTGCTGCTTGCTAAGGTTGGAATACGGCCCTCATGTTCTCTTCATCATCACCAGCTTTCTGTTTTCCAACTTCTAAGCTTGGCAGTCCAGGAACTTGCTCTGTAAACTGACCTTGAACTCAGAAATCTGCATGCCTCTGTCTCCTGAGTGTTGGGATTAAAAGTGTGTACCACCACACCAGGAACTAAGCTTTTCTTTACCTTTTTACAAGATCTTTAAGTTCTGGATTATAGTCCATTTCTAGTATAGTCATGTTGACATCTGAGAATAGCTATCACATTCTATCCCTTATCAATAGGACATATAATCATATCTCCTTTTGTCGAAATGAAACAATAACCAGGTCATAATAATGCCTAACATCATATAACTATCCCTTGTTCAACTGCAAATGCATAAACAATAAGCTTAGCTGGGTGGGATCTTGCCTGAGATAACCACTTCCTTAATTCCTTTTAATATCCTTGTACACAGGATTTAGCTCTATTGCATTTCCTGGTGCCCCTTTAATACTTGAACTATACATTTTGTATTTTTCCCTTCTAAGTCTGCTACTCTCTTAATCAAAATACTCCTCATAAGAGTGAAGAACAGGAAAGAGACTAAACTTGGTTGATTTGAGTCTTCCTTTGTCAATGCAATTAATCTGAATCTCTTTACCTTAGCCCCAGGCAGACTCTTTGGACAAGAGCAAAAAGCAGCCACATTGTTCACCAAAATATCACAAAAACTCTCTCAAGGCCACATACTAAAATTTTCTTCTGAAACCTCTAGAGCCAAGCCCCCACAGTTCAAATGACCCTCAACACTACTGTCTTCCATGCTTCTACTAATATAGTACATGAAGCCTACTTAAAGCATTCCACTACTTTCCAAAGTTCCAACATCCCTCCAAACAAAAGCATGGACAAGTCTATCAGAGCAATACCCTAGTCCCTGGTACCAACTTCTGCCTTAGGGTTTCATTGCCGTGAAGAGACACCATGACCAAGGCAATCCTTATAAAGGCAAACATTTAGTTGAGGCTAGCTTACAGTTTCCAAGGTTTAGTCCATTATCATCATGGCAGGAACCATGGTAACATGAAGGCAGACATGGTGCTGGAGACAGAGCTAAGAGTTCTCCATCTTGATCTGAAGGCATCCAGGATACTGACTTCTGCAGGCAGCCAGGAGGAGGGTCTTTTCCATCTCATCTTTGAAACTTAAGCATAGCACCTCAAACCCCACCTCCACAGTGATACACTTCCTCTGACAAGGCCATACCTCCTAATAGTGCCAAATTTCCATGGACCAAGCATATTCAAACCACACTTGCTTTAGTATCCCTATTTGAACTTTCAATGCATCTCAGTTTATAAAGAACTGTCCCAATTTACCTCTTTTGTATGTAAATATTGTAAGCCTATCTAACGAAAAGTACAGTGGTTTGTGCAAGAGATTATACTGTGGTTCTACCAGTAGACATCTCTAATTTCATATATCCAAAGATGAATGCCTAGTATTCTTTCCCTAGCCTCTTCACTCTTATTTATCTTATCAAAGGATGACACCACTCATATTGTGTCTCAGAACTGGAAGTGGACTTATTGTGTCCCTAAATGAACCTCGTTTATATAGTCACGTAGTTATATGGTCTGTGAAAGTTACTAAGGCACAAATTAATCTGATGTTGAGAAACAGACCTGAAAATATGTCTTGGAAAGTATTCACTGAAGAGAAATAAGATAGGTATTATATTGATAGATAGTTTATAAGTTTATAAGAGAGCAATGTTTGTGGGGGACTGATTCATGCAATCATAAAAGTCAACAAATCTCATAGAGTGTTGTCTTCAAGTTGGAATATCAGGAAAGATTGTGGCATGTAATTTATACTGAAACCAAAGGCATAAGAACCAGGGAGGGTGGTGGTATAATTCCTATTGTGGAATGAGAGAAGAGATGTGGTACTGGTATAAGTCTCAGAATCCAAAGAACTAAGTATCAGAATCTCCAGTATGTTATGGCAGGAAGGATGGATGGACTGGAAAATTCATTCTCTGCCATTTTGTACTATTTGTACCCTCAATGCATGAGTTGATGTCCATGTAGGTAGCTCAGGGTAGATTTTCTTTATTCCATGTATTTAAATGCAACTTCAAAAATAGAGATGAGGTTCTTTTAACTACATAGGAATCCTACAGCCTGTTCAAGTTGACATATAAAATTAGCCATCACAGAAAGGCTCAGAAAACAAGGGGAAAAAAATTACAGACTCACAATTCAGCTGAATATGAAAGATATTTCTTTTGTCATCATTAAATTTATTTATAAGACAGGGAGAGATTTCAGATAAAAAATTAATGAAAAAAGACACAAAAGTGATAAAGATGAGTGATGAAATCAATAAAAATTATTCTGACATTGAAAAGTAAAAGAGTTTTTCCAGATTATGCCAAAAGCAGTAATTCATTAAGAAGAAGTGATAAATTTTGAATAGAAGTAATGAATAGCCATTTGGATTGTTTAAGATTCCAAATAGTGAAGTGAATCACATGAATAAATTGGGAAAATATTTAAAATTCTTGCTGATTTGACACAAAGTAATGTCATTGATTAAGATAACATAAAATTCACTACAATAAACACATCGACCCAAAACTCATTGATGAGGATCATCAATTCAAATAGCATTTAATACTAGTTATGCTATATCAAAATATAGTAGAAAAACCTCATGGCTTGCAAATGAAATAAATTTGATAGAAGGTTTTCTGCATTTGCCTAAACTCCTAAAGCTGTACATGGTATTACCAATAATGTGTTGTGAAGCTAAAAGAAATGTGTAAAAACTGTCAGTAATAAAAAATCGATCAACCATGCTAGAAAGAAAATTGACTTCTTTGAAAGTGAGTGCAGGCAAAAGCTGTAGGAAAAAGAGTAGCATCAGAGCCTACCAGACAACTAATTAACAGAAGTGTTATGTTATTCCCTTAGATTTGCTTCACATTTGTGTGATGTGACAGTTTTAGAAGACATAATTGCCTTGTGGTAAAATCCTTTCTCATCGTATAAGAGTTGTGTCTTCCTGAGTAACAAGTCACCCCAAAGTTAATGGGTATAAAAACAAATATCTTATTTTGTAATATCTGTGGAGTAAGGTCCAAAGGGCCTTGGGTTGATCTTTTCTGTGATATTGGTTGTAGCTGCAGTCACCTAAAGAATTGATTGCAGTTGTATAATGCGTATGTATAATGGCTTAATCTTCTGACTAGCAAATTATGAACAATTTTGATGGGAAGTCTCAATTGGCCCTCACATTCTCAATCAGGTCACTTACAACATAATAGCTGACTTGCCCCAGAGTGGGTGATCTAAGAAAGAGCAAGGTAAAAGTCACAAAGTCTTTTATCCTTTAGCCTGAGGATAGCTACACTATCATTTCTCCTTTATTTTACTCATTACTCAAGCCAGCCCTTTTTAGCATGTGAAGAGGACCACATAAAAGTGTAAATACTGAGGAAAAAAAAAGTCACAAAAGCTCATTTGGAAACCTGCTTCCACAGCCCTCCCTCTGGCCACTCAAGATTTATGTTCTTTTCATATGAAAAAAAAATCATTCATTCTCTAAAATGTCCTCAAAAACTTGCCTTTTCAACCTTAGCTGTGAGACCCTCCTTATTTAAATCATTTTTGCATAGATGAGGCCCCTCTCATGTAATTCCATAAAAACATATAATTATGCATAGGTTCCTATTGGCCCACAGACCTATCTACTAAAGTGCACCATCTACCTGCTCTCCTCATGTTCAATATACACTGTTGTGAGAGATGCATGACATTGGTAATCACAATGGATAGCTAAGGCACAGTTTTGGGTTTTCCTTTTTTGTCGTCTTTTACAAACAGATTTATTTATTTTTATTTTATGTATATTAGTGCTTTGCCAGCATATGTGTATGTGTGTGTGTGTGTGTGTGTGTGTGTGTGCGCGCACACACACACATGTATGGAATAATGGATGTGCATGGCGCCTGCTGGAGTCAGACAAAAGCATTGCAGCCACTGGAACTAAAGTTACAAATGATTGTGAACTGCTATGTGGGTTCTGGGAACTGAATTGAGGTCCTCTGGAAGACCAATAAGTGTGCTTAACAGATAAATGATCTCTCTGGTCCTTTTGAAGGATTTACAGATTAGTTTTGTGATCATACTCAGCTTTTTTTTTTCTTCAGTGACTCAGATTTAATCTTTGCTCCAAAACCTGTCCTTATTTTTAACATATCTAACATCTAGTAAAGTTGGACATTTCCAAAGCCAATAAGCTTAGTTTCATTTGGTATAACAGCTCTCCTGCCCCCAAGTATACCATACTCTTCTTACATTTTATTATAAATATCAAGAAGTTGGCATGAGGCATTCTCAGTACTGCCTGGGGAAATCTCCCTCTAATAATCCCCACTTCCCATATAAAGCAGTTAAGTTTTATTGAATCATGGGACATCTATGAAGTAGTAATGCACAATCTAGGTTTGTGTATTCAGGTGTTTATGAGGACAATTGGTATGTGGCTCAGCAAATTGATACATGGAAGAACCCTTCTAAATGTAAGTAGCACTATCAGATTGCCAGACCAGAGAGAACAAAAAGCAAAAAGATAAAACCTGCTAATATACAAATACTTGATTCTTCTTGAGTGGATGTATACTTTGCTGCTTCCATTTGCCAGACCACAACTCCCCAGTCATTGGGGATTCAAAGATCCCAGTCTTCAAATTCATACCAACAACTCTCCAGATGAACCTAGGCTTTTACTTTCTGGCTATTAGTTACTATTCTGTTACTGTGTTAAAATACCATGACCAAAAGCAACATATAAGCACTTATTATGGCTTACAGATCCAGAGACATAAGAGCCCACCATGATAAGGAGACACAGAAGCAAGCAGCAGGATCAGGATCGGGATGTTGAGAGATCAGAGCTTATCTTCACACAGGAAACCGAGAGCATGAACAGGAAGCAGGTTGAGCTGATAAATATTTAAATACTAGCCATGAATAACATACTTTCTCCAGCAAAGCTCCACCATTTTATTTTATTATTTTTTCTTTTTTTTTATTATTTTTTTTCTAAATAATATTTAATGAACAATCAAAAACAACAAGAACAAACCCCTGTTGCCTCCCCCCTCCCCATGCCCGCCACCCCATCCTCTCCCACTTATCAGCCCTGTCATTCCCCTACACTGGGGCATAGAACCTTCACAGGGCCAAGGGCCTCTCCTCCCCTTGATGACCAACTTGGCCATCCTCTACTATACACATGCTGTCAGAACAATCAGTCCCACCATGTATAGTCCTTGGTTGGTGGTTTAGTCCCTGGGAGTTCTGAGGGCATTGGTCAGCCCATATTGTTGTTCGTCCCAAGAGGCTGCAAACCCTTTAACTCCATTGGTTCCCTCTCTAACTCCTTCATTGGGGATCCTGTACTCAGTTCAATGGATGGCTGTGAGCCTCTACCTCTGTATTAGTCAGGTACTGTCAGAGTCTCTCAGGAGACAGCTATATCAGGCTGGAGTGCCCTTCCTTCAGTCTCTGCTCCATAGTTAGTCTCTGCAACTCCTTGCATGGGTATTCTGTTCCCCCCTTTCACGAAGGAATGAAATATCTTCCTTTTTCTTGAGTTTCTTGAGGTTTGTGGGTTGTACTTTATGCATTCCGAACTTCTGGGCTAATAACCACTTATCAGAGAGTGCATACCATATGTGTTCTTTTGGGATTGGGTTACCTCACTCAGGATGATATTCTCCAGATCCATCCATTTCCCTAAGAATTTCATAAATTCATTGTTTTTAATAGCTGAGTAGTACTCCATTGT
>JADRCC010264597.1:0-12877 GCA_019843855.1 Hylomyscus alleni | reverse complement strand
TTTTTTTTTTTTTCATTTTTTTTGAGGGGAACCTGGGAAAGGAGATATTGTAAATAAAGAAAACATCTAATAAAAAATAAAATTAATAAAAATAATAAAAAAGAAAAATGGGACCTCATAAAATTAGAAAACTTCTATATGGCAAAGAACACTGTAAATAGGACAAAACAGCAAACAACAAATTGGGAAAAGATCTTTACCAATCCTACATCTGATAGAGGGCTAATATCCAACATATACAAAGAACTCAAGAAGTTAGTCTCCAGAAAACCAAATAACCCTACTAAAAAATGACATATGGAGCTAAACAAAGAATTCTCAACTGAGGAATACTGAATTGCTGAGAATCACCTAAAGAAATGTTCAATATCCTTAGCCATCAGGGAAATGCAAATCAAAACAATCGTGAGAATCCACCTCATACCAGTCAGAATGACTAAGAACAAAAACTAAGTTGACAGCAGATAATGGTGAGGTTGTAGAGAAAGAGGAACATTCCTTCATTGCTCGTGGGATTGCAAAGTGGTGCAACCACACTGGAAAACAGTTTGGCGGTTCCTCAGAAAATTGGACATAGTAACCTGAGGACCTAGCAATACCACTCCTGGGCATATACCCAGAAGATGCTCCAACATGTAATAAAGACACATGCTTCACTATATTCATAGCAATGTTATTTATAATAGCCAGAAATTGGAAAGAACCAGATGTCCTTCAACAGACAAATGGATACAGAATATGTGGTACATCTACATGATGGAGTACTACTCAGATATTAAAAACAATGAATTTAAGAACCTTAGGGAAATGGATGGATCTGGAGAATATCATCCTGAGTGAGGTAACCCAATCACAAAAGAACACACATGGTATGCACTCACTGATAAGTTGATATTAGCCCAGAAATTGGGAATACCCAAGATACAATCTACAAACTACAAGAAGCCCAATAAGAAGGAAGAGTAAAGTGTGGATACTTTGATCCTTTTTAGATGGGGGAACAAAATACCCAGGGAAGGAGTTACAGAGAGAAAGTGTGGAACAAAGACTGAAGGAAGGACAATCAAGAGACTGTCCCAAGTGAGGATCCTTATCATATACAATCACCAAATCCAGACACTATTTTGGATGCCAGCAAGTACTGGCTGACATGTGCTTGATATAGCTGTCTCCTGAGAGCCTCTGCCAGTGCCTGACTAATACAGAAGTGGATACTGACATCCATCCATTGGACTGAGATGGATGGATGGCACTGGGTCTCCAATGAAGGAGCTAGAGAAAGGACCCAATGAGCTGAAAGGTTTTGCAGGCCCATAGGAGGAACAACGATATGAACTAACTAGTACTCTCAGATCTCTCAGGGACTAAACCAATGTGTACCCATGATGGGACTCATGGCTCCAGGTGCATATACAGCAGAGGATGGTCTAGTCAGTCATCAATGTGAGGAGAGAACCTTGGTCCTGTGAAGGCTCTATGCCCCAGTATAGAGGAATGCCAGGGTCAGGAAGCAGGAGAGTGTGGGTTGCTTGCAGTGGAACAGGGAAGGGAACAGGGGTTTTCTTTCAAAGTGAAAACCAGGAAAGGGGAGAACATTTGAAATGTAAGTAAAGAAAATAATAAAAAAATACAAAAAAAAAGAGAAGTTAGTCTGCTGACATCACCATATAAATATATTAGAATGCGTGTACTTGAATTGGAACTTACATTTTTAATAGATTTTGAGGTTTTGTCAGATCTATTGTTTATACTCATATCTACATGTAATAAAATGTATGCCTTTAAAAATGGTATTTACTACATTGTTACTCTGCAGCATTAGATGAATCTCAAGAACCATTGTAGATTATTTGGTCATATGATTACCTAACATTATAAATATTAATGCTATGTGTAATATAAAAATTACTTTTACATGTAAAGTGTTGGAGATTGTGAAATATATTCCAAGAAAATTTTATGTATGAGATAACACTGTATTTATTAAAATATTTTTCAGTTTAGCTTATAAAACTTCATTTTAGAAATTGCTTTTTGTTGTTGTTTGAGCTTCTTTTGTTCCTCTTATTGTGATAGGTTGTTCCCAAATATTATCAACTTGCAGAACTTTCTTTATCCTGAATCCTTGAAGGAAGCAAAATCCATATCAACTTCTGTGAAACATGCAGTATGAACAAGAAGTAAAATCCTGTTGTTTAATGGGGGTCTTTTTGATTACTTTTTTGATATTTTTTATTGACCAATATTCTCAACATCATATTTGGTTTCTTTTGGACACATCTGAATTGTTAAGAGATATATTCTCAAATATCATGCCCATAAACATTACACAATACTCCTTTTATCAAAGAATTAAACTCATGATCCTCAACAACTACAAAACACTTGAAATGTGAATGATTTCTTTCTTCTTTTTTTTTAAAGATTTATTTATTATATGTAAGAACACTGTAGCTGTCTTCAGACACCCCAGAAGAGGTCGTCAGATCACATTAGGGAAGATTGTGAGCCACCATGTGGTTACTGGAATTTGAACTCAGGATGTTTGGAAGAGCAATCAGTGCTCTTAACCACTGAGCCATTGTTCCAGCTGTTATTGGTGATTAAAAAGAGGAATCAGACAAAAGCAATCATCAGTGACTTATCTCAAGTACTTTATTCAATTTTGCTTTCTGTACTAGAAAATTTCCTGAATATTTTCAGGTTTAAATTGTGTTGTAGGCAATTTCTTTAGTGCTGCCTCTGTTATACAATCTTTTTGATATATTTATGCCTTCTAACTTCCCTCTTCACTGTGGAAGTGAGAGTAGTGGGGAAGGAAGATAGGAGTCTAGTGTAACTATATTGAACAACTCAAAATTAGTTGTATAAATAACAATTTGTATTATTACCTTTAATAAATTAGGGTATTTTAAAATTCATGAAGAATATTTCTTGAGTCACTTTTAGTTGGATTTTCTTATTGCCAACAAATATCCTAACTTGATTTTCATTGCTAAATATATACCATTTTGGAATTTATTTCTTTATAACTTGAGGTGGTTATAACATGATAAATTAAAACAATTATTTTAACATCTATTTTATAGCAAACTCAGTGTTCTCTCTATAATTTGTATTACATTTTATTTTCATCATACCTATGAGTTAATTATCGTCATCTTACAGTTGATTAACTAAGCAGTAGAAAACCAAATGATCTACTCAAAGTCACATAGTTAAGTGACATGTAGTTAGTGAGTTGGAATTTTAAAACTAGCTTTGGCAGTTCTCTATTACATCAATGTCCAGATCCCTAAGGATAATGATAGATTTATGTATGTACACCAGAATTACTCTAAAAACATTAGTAATTGATCATTAGGTCTCAATAACAGATGTTTTAGATGACAAAGATCTTCAATATAGTTTTAAATATTTTATATTGCTTGTGTGTATTAAATTCAACATTTAATTTATAATGTATTTTGTTAAATATGTCTATTAAAGAAACTATTCTTTACTTCTCTCAGTAAGATGCAAGTTTCTTCCTTATATGTGTATTTGGTTGAAAACTGATTTTTCATTGAATATATTCTGAGCCTAACATCCCCTACTTCATCCTCTTCCAGATGCTTCCCACCTCCTCAGCCCTCTGAACAACACCTATACCAACCCTTTATTTCTCTTTCTTTAGAAGTCAAAGAGTCAAAGTAATATGAAACACACACACAATCTAACAAAAAATTAGATAGCATAATATATAAATAAAAGACCAATAAAACAACAAATATGCCCAAAGAAAGCAGTATGAAGCAAACAAACAAAACCCAAAAACAACACAAATAAAAGTTTATAAAAAAATATTTGTGTTGACCACATCCCATATCCTGCTACACAGGACATGCACTTAAGACCTGTTTATATTCCCAGTGAGACTATATTGGATAAATGTAAGCATGTATCAATAGCAGGTAGCTTCTTGGTATTGGTAAGACCCTATGTCTATTTTCACTACTCAGTGGTAGGATCCTATTTCTACTTTTGCTACTCTGCACTGGAATTAAATCTGGTTTGAACCTATATTGACTCTATACATGTTGCCACAGTTTCTGTGAGTTCATATGTACATCAGTCCTGTTATATTTGGAAATAATGCTTCTTGGAGTTGCTACCGCTTTCTGTTCTTATAGTCTTTTTTCCTACTCTTCTGTATAGTCCCTTGCGTGAGCTTAGAGAGAAGGAAGTTGATAGAGACACCCCATTTAGGACTGAGTATTCCTAATTCTCTCACTATCTTTCCATCATCCAGTTGTGTATCTGTGCATTAATTCCCATGCAATATGAAGCTTCTCTGAGGATAGCTCATCAAGGAACTAATCTATGAATACAGAAGAATGCCATTATGAGTCATTTTTACATTATGTTCCTTTAGTAGAACAATCGTTTCCTTAGGCCAATGGCCTTTCTAAGTCTTATATTCTTGACCAACTGACCACGATCAGCCCCAGATTTCATCCCATGAAGTGAACATTGAATCCAATCATAGAACTGATGGTTATTCTCACAACTTTTATGTCAGTGCAGTACCATATCTTGCAGGTAGGTCACTGTTGTAGATAACAGGGATTGTAGCTGTTTTGATGGTTACTTTCTCCTCTGATGGCATGCAGAGTACTTTCCAGTACCATATACAATAGTCAATAGCTGTAAAATCTCCAGTTAGACACAATATTGACTTCTTAATATTCAATCATATATGTAAATATTGCTTCTGCAAGAGAGTTTTACCATTAGTTTGTAGAGAGCAATCAAAAAGCTTAGTAATAGCCTGAAATGTTTGAGGGTTTCCATGAGGCATCTTTGGTCAACGACTTGACCAGATATAACTCATCTCTGATATTAGATATTTTACTTAGTAGGGAATGATGTTTAATTGTAGCATTGTCTTATTTTCTATTTAGTGACACAATTTATATTTCTTCCATATATGTACATATTTTAAGAAGTTTTTCCAGTATTATATTTACATGTGGACTCTCAAATGTCCTTAGTATTACTTTTCCCTTCCTATATTCCCTCTCTAACCACTTCAATCCACACCCCTGCTTCCCATTTAATCACCCCACTCAAATCTCTGTTGTGTTCTTCATAACTATATATCATATTTCTTCTTCCTTAGGGGATCAAAATGAGGATGTAGACTAGGTAGACCATCTCCCTTGGTTGTTTAAGACCCTGGCTAAATTTCTAAGACCCACAAAATTAAGTTATAATATGGAATGAAACCTATAGAATTTGTTATGATCCAGATAAAAGAAATAATAATTATTAAAAACACTTTGCTAATGATATTTCAACAGGTAAATGCCCTTGACCAACCCACAAGCCTGACCACCTGAACATGTTTGCGAGAATCCATAGGAGAAAAGGCAGTCTATTTAAAGTTGTCTTTAACCACCACATGTGCATCTCTCTCTCTCTCTCTCTCTCTCTCTCTCTCTCTTTCTCTCTCTCTCTCTCTCTCTCTCTTTGTCTCTCTCTCTCTCTCTCAAACACACACACACACACACACACACATACACATATGCACACACACATATTTATTTTAAAATTAAAAGCAAGGTCTGGTAGAACTCTGCACAAAATCTGTCTGATCCTGGGCTTTTTTTTTGGGGGGGGGATCAGAGGATTTTAATGACTTCTACTATTTCCTTAAGGGATATGGCCATACTGAGATAGTTTACCTGCTCTTGATATAACTTTGGTATGTTGTATCTGTCTAGGAAATCATGCATTTCATCTAGATTTTCAAGTTTTATCGAGTACAGGCTTTCGTAGTAGGATCTGATGATTTTTTTAATTTTCTCTGTTTCTGTTGAAATGTCTCCCTTTTCATTTCTGATTTTGTTAATTTGGATACTGCCTCTGGGCCCTTTAATTAGTTTGTCTAGGAGTTTATCTATCATATTGATTCTCTCAAAGAACCAGACTTTGAGTTTCTTGGGTCTTTATATTGTTCTCTTTGTTTCTATTTGGTTAATTTTAGCCATGAATTTCACTATTTTCTGCCTTCTACTCCTCTTAGGTGTGTTTGCTTCCTTTTGTTCTGGAGTTCTCTGATATGCTGTTAAATTGCTAGTGTAAGATCTCTCCAGTTTCTTTACCAGGGCTCTTAGAGCTATGAATTTTTCCTCTTATCACTGCTTTTATTATATCCCATAAGTTTGGGTATGATGTGTCAACATTTTCATTAAATTTCAGGAAGTCTTCAATGTCTTTCTTTATTCCTTCCCTGACCAAGTTATTATTGAGTAGAGGGTTGTTCAGTTTGCATGTGTATGTGGACATTCTGTTGTTTTGCTGTTATTGAAGACCAGCCTTACAGATAGGAAGCATGGGCTTATTTCAATCTTCTTGAATAGGTTGAGAGTTGTTTTGTAATCAATTATATGGTTGATTTTGGAGAAGGTACCATTAGGTAATGAGAAGAAGGTGTATTCTTTTGTTTTAGGTATGTTTTTGTTGTTTAGGTGCATGTTTTTGTCTGTAGATACCTGGTAAATCCACTTGGTTCATAGCCTCTATTACTTGTACTGGATCTCCATTTAGTTTCTGTTTTAATGGCCTGATCATTAGTGAAAGTTGGTTGTTGAAATCTCCCACTATTATTATGTGGGATCCAATGTGTATTTTGAGGTTTATTAAAGTTTCTTTTATGAATGTAGGTGCTCTTGCATTTGGAGCATAGATGTTCAGAATTGAGAATTTCTCTTGGTGGATTTTTCCCTTTGATGAATATTAGGTGCCCTTCCTTATCACACTTGATAACGTTTGATTGAAAGTTTATTTTATTGGATATTAGGATGGCAATGCCAGCTTGTTTCCTGGGGCTATTGGCTTGGAAGAATTTTTTCTATCCTTTTACTCTGAGATAGTCTATGTCTTTCTTGTTGAGGTGTATTTCTTGTATGCAGCAAAATGCTGGATCATGTTTGCATACCCAGCCTATTTAGCTTATGTCTTTTTATAGGTGTGTTGAGCCCAGTAGTACTGAGATTGTTAGTTCCCATTATATTTGTTTTTGTAGGTGGTTTTATGTGCCTGTGGTTCTCTCCTTTTGGCTTGTTCTGAAATGCTTAATATCTTGTCTTTTCTTTGATGTAGGAACCTTTTTTGTATTGGAGTTTTCCTTCTAGGATCCTCTGTAGGGCTGGGTTGGTGGATAGATACTTCTTGAATTTGATTTTGTTCTAGAATATTTTGCTTTCTCCATCTATGTTGATTGAGAGTTTTACTTGATATAGTAGCCTGGGCTGGCATTTGTGTTGTCTGTATGACCTTTGACCAGGCTCTGCTGGCTTTCATAGTCACAGTTGAGAAGTTTGGTATAATTCTGATAGGTCTCTTTTTGTATGTTACTTGAAACTTTTCTCTTGCAGCTTTTAATATTCTTTCTTTGTTCTGTGCATTTAGTGATTTGATTATTTATGTGACAAGAGGATTTTCTTTTCTGGTCCCATTAATTTGGTGTTCTATAGGCTTCCTGTACCTTTATGGCCATCTCTTTCTTTAGATTGTGGAAGTCTTCTTCTATGATTATTTTAAAGGAATTTTCAGGTCCTTTGAGCTGAGAACTTCTGCTGTCCATTCCAATTATCTTTACATTAATTCCTTTCATTGTGTCCTGAATTTCCTGGATGCTTTGGGTTAGGAATTTTTTGCTTTGAATTTTCTTTAACAGTTGTGTCAATCTCTTCTACAGTATCTTCTACACATGAGATTCTCATTTCTATCTCTTGTATTCAGTTGGTGATGTTTACATCTGTAATTCCTGACCTCTTTCCTAGGTTTTCCACTTGCCTTCATTTGTGCTTTCTTTACTGTTTCTACTTCTACTTTTAAGTGTAGGGCTGCTTTATTCAATTCTTTCACCTGTTTGTGTTTTCCTGTATTTCTTTAACGAATTTATTTGTTTCCTCTTTAAGGGCTTCTACCTGTTTACATGTATTTTCTTATATTCTTTTCAGTGAGTTATTTATATCCTCCTTAAAGGACTGTATTATCTTCATGAAATGGTATTTTAGGTTAGCTTCCTGATTTTCAGATGTGTTGGTATATTCAGGGCTTGCTGTGGGTTCTGATGATGCCCACATATACTTGCTTCTGTTGCTTATGGTCTTGTGCTTGCCTCTTGCCATCTGGTTATCCCTGGTGTTTGCTGGTCTAGGTGACTCTGTCTGGAGTCTGCCTATGTTCTCCCTGGATTGTTTCAAGTATCCTGGTAGGCCTGTAGCCCTGGTTGTAGCATACCTCCTGTGGGGCCTTCCAACTGGGGAGGCAGCATCTTCAAAGAGGCATAGAAGCTGCTGATCTGTTGGCCTGGCTGCAATAGATCTTTTGGGAGGCCTTCAGACTGTTTGGTCTTCAGAGAAGTAGTCAAGCTGTTGCCCTGTGTGAAGTTGTTCTTTGGAAGGGCCTATATGCTAGGAGTTTCTCTGCCTGGAGAGGGTAGTAGTGGAGTCACAGAGTAAGACTCTGGTAGTGGCTTTAAAGTCTGAGGGGTCTCAGGGCTTTCTAGTTCTCTAACTGTACTGAAATGCTGATAGTAACTTATAAAAAGTCCTAAAAACTTTCTTGCTCTTTCTGAGGATAAAAGACTGCTGGCTTAGGTGATTAACACCTGTAACCTAACAGTGGAAGATTAAGAAATGTGGCCTTTGTTCTATCTCAGCAGGAACTGCTGGGCTCTAACTTTTAGCCTGCTGGTCACAGGAAGAAAATGGAACACTTAAAGAAGTGGTTATAGAATTTATTACTAAGTTGTAAAAAGTTTCCTATGAAAGCTATCTAATGGAAAAAGCTGAAAGATCCTAAATGGGGAAAGAAAAATTCTTCTAAGTGGGGAAAGGGAAACATTTCTACTCTAAACGGGGAAAGGCAAACTATTCTTTTTTTTTTCTCTCCTTTGTAATCAGTACTTATACATCTTTCAGAATACATTATCACATGTTACAAAGTTCACAAATTCACACAAAAAAATCAAACGATACATTGAAATAAAAGTTTACAACAGAGAATGTTTGCATGCATATCCATTATGGGTAATTATCTGACTATACATCCATCATCTGTCTCAGCTCCACAGGTTCACTGAAGGTAGAAAACCATAACTAAGTTGTTAGAGAAGTTTTGTATATATAAACCCAGTCAATGTTATCTTCTGTACTAGTACCTATTATAAATTGTTACTTCCCTTTTTATGGTCTTTGGTTATTTGTTTTACATCCTATTGCAATATTCTCTGAGTAGAAGAAAATCTGGTTACTATCTAAGAGCAATTAACTAATGACACTTAAACTGGCAGAGTTCTCATTGCAGTTTTGACTATCAGAAAAGGAACTAATAGCAGTCCTACTCTAAACGAGCTTAATAATCACAGATATAATTTTAGAAATTCTTAATTTTAGGAATTCTTATAGGATCATCATTAAGACTTAAGTAATCTTTTTGACTGTGTAGCATCACTACAAGACAGTAAATCTTTGTAAGTTGGCAGAGCTCTACTCCCATGGAATGCCTTCAAGCTGTGGTGTCTTCAGAGGATCAGACAAGCTTGTTTGCTATCAGTTGCTCAGCTGCCCTGTATGCAGAGGATCTCTTGGGATGCCTCAGGATGTCGTTCCAGATGCCCTGAGTATAGCAGATCTCCTTGAATGCCTAAGGTTGTATTCATGGGAGCAGAATACTTAGCAGTCTGTCCCAGCAGGAAGGACTGGGCAGAAGGGGAGTGGTACAGTGACAGACAGGTAGATCAATGGAATATAATTGAAGACCCAAAAATGAACCCACAAACCTATGATCACTTGATCTTTTACAAAGGAGCTAAAACCATTCAGTGGAAAACAGACAGCATTTTCAACTAATAATGCTGACTCAACTGGCAGTTAGCATGTAGAACAACGCAAATCAACCCATTCCTATCTCCTTGTACAACACTCAAATCCAAGTAAATCAAGGACTTCCACATAAAACTAGATACACTAAAGATAATAGAGAAGAAAATGTAGAAAAGCCTTGATCACATGGGCACAGGGGAAATTTTCCTGAACATAATACTAATAACTTAAGCTCTAAGATCAAGAACTGACAAATGGGACCTCATAAAATTGAAAAGTTTCTGTAAGGCAAAGAATACGGTCAGTAGAACAAAATAGCAACCAACAGATTGGGAAAAGATCTTTACCGATCTTGCATCTGATAGAGGGCTAATATCCAATATATACAAAGAACTCAAGAAGTTAGACTCCAGGGAACCAAATAACCCTATTAAAAATGGGGTACAGAGCTAAACAGAAAATTCTCAACTGAGGAATTCCAAATGCCTGCGAAGCACCTAAAGAAATGTTCAACATCCTTAGTCATCAGGAAAATGCAAATCAAAAAACTCTCAGATTCCACCACAGATCAGAAATTTCCGGTATTAAGTCCATCAACTTGTTGACTTATTTTGTTTGTAGTTTGTTTCCTGATTTGTTTGGTTATTTGCTGGTAATATTTAGTGAAGTCTTAATATTATTTTTCATTGGCTATGTTCATGAACATACACACAAGTGCCATATAACTTTCAATTATTACTCAGTATCTCTTTTTTTATATGCTATTTTATTTTCTCTCATTATTTGATAACATACATTGCTCTTAGACTCCAACTGCTGACTGATTACATTTTATTTTTCTTTCGGTAGTACACTAGGATGCACCAATGAGCTCTTTCAGAAAGATTGGTTTTGAAGCCAAAATCTATTGGTTTTGTTCCAGGCCAAGAATGACTCTTAGTTGTCTTTTTAGCTACTTACTTGTTAGACAACTTGCCTTGTTCTCTAATAATAATCATCAGAGTAGTATTCCTTTTTATTGGATATTCTTTATCTTTGCATATTGCTGATTTTACATGAGGTTTTTCTTTTCTTTTTCTTTCTTTCTTTCTTTTCTTTTTTTTTTTTTTTTTTTTTTTTTTTGTAGAAACCTATCCAGGATAATAGATAGGCACTAGGAACATCCATAAAATGCACTAGTGAATTAAAAAGCAGGGTCTTTCATTTTTTTCTTGACCAAATGCATATTCTTTCAATTTTACAAAATACTTTTTATAGGTAGACTTTCTCATGTGGCTATGTTTAACTTTTCTCCTTTTACCTTTTGTGATTCAGCCCAGTTCATGCTTGAAACAACTGTGCTTGTGTAACAGATTCTTGACATCTGCCAAGTTTCACCCTTCACTTATTAAAATTTGTTTTCTTTATATTTAAAATTTGTCTTGTATTTTGTCATATTTCTTTTTGATTTTATATAATTCATATTCTCATATGATATTTTATTTGTACATTATGATGTCTTTTAAAATTTATGAGAATTTAACACTGCTCATGCTTCTATTTAATTTAAAATCATTTCTACAGTACCTATTCTGATGATTATAAGCATTTCATTTTAGGTAGTCAAGTCATGAATTTTAGCTACTTACATATATCAAAGATGCTCTTATACATTGTAACATCTTTGTGATATTTACTTTTCATTATTTATAAGGATATATTTGCATCTTTATACATAATTTTCTTATATATTTAATCCTCATTTTTACTCACAGCAAAAATATACATATGTATATGGATGCAGTTCTTTTAACTTGAAAACCCCTATTGAATTCTTTCATGAATGTCAATTATCTCATTAAAAGTTTTGCTTATCTTTCCCTATTTCTTTGGTTTGTCAATTCATATGAGTCTTGTTTTCTTTTATAAGCCTGTTGGTTTAATCCACAGTCTCAAGAACGGTAGGCAAATAGAACACTACTAATTTTTATCTCTACAATTTATCACAGAGATATTTCTAGATCGTCAGTTGCATGACTCTTATTATATTTCTGGATAATTCATATGAAATTTTTATTTTCAAATTTTTATATTTTTGTTAAATTATGTATTAATTAAGAATATTTGTTAATCAAAGATAAAAGTATTTAAATGACATCAGAAAATACGGGGATTCATTAGCAAGAAAATATCTCACTCAAAAATTTGCTGCTTGGCTATATCAGTTGAAAGATCCTAGGGAAGTCTATGACGAGAAAGAATTATCTATAAGACTTCTAGCAAGTCCTCATTGTATATGAGACTGATATTGAGAGTGAATATAAGCACAACTACTTTAATATGAGTTGAGGATTTTCAGTTGAACCTCAAGAAACTATGACTTTATTTATTTTGAATTTTATCCTTTAGATTTCACTGATATACAAGAGCTTCTTATCCCATCAGTTGCTTGGCCATTGATGATATTTCAGACAATAGATCTCCATAGAATATTTTTATTTCCTTTACTTGTTTGGATGAAGACAGTGATGGGAGATTCTCTTTGTGTTTGAATGGACCTGTGACAGAAACTTCTCTCTAGAAACTAATAGTCTTTTTCTTCCTCTGGTATCTGGGGTTTTGGAAGCTGCTATTCTGTGTTGTAGTCCTCAGAGACCATAAAAGATCCACCAAATTACTTTATTTTTGTAGTCAAATTCATTCTTATGCAAAAAAATGAGATAGAGAAAGTGGTTATTTTATTTCTTGTTTGAGACCATATGTAATATATCATTATACATATATATGATAAATATAATAATACAAATTAATAACTATGCAAACTGTCTTGGAAGCTGAGTAAAGTAATACTGTGTATATGTACCACTTTTTTTTACTAACTTTTATTGCATTATGATGAGAAAAGTTACATGATTTCAATTTGTCTGAATTTGTTAACATTTAAAATCATATTTTAAGTAAATAGAATTAAATCACATTCTTGTTTCCCTTTTGTACCCCACCTCCTCCCAGAGACCCCC
>JADRCC010264595.1:2770-15358 GCA_019843855.1 Hylomyscus alleni | reverse complement strand
CCCCCCCTGGGTCACAATGACTTTGATGCTACCACTCCTCCTTGCTAGTAACTTTGAAATATAAGTGGCTGCATTTGATGCTGAGAAGTACTGGTAGCATTAGCTTCCTAGGTCTCAGAGGAATTTTATGAGCTTAGAGGAACTATTTTAAAGAGAATATTTTTCTGCCTCCACTGCTCAGAGAAAGCTCCTGGGTAGGTGTACTGGCTGGTTTTGTGTGTCAACTTGATACAGGCTAGAATTATCACAGAGTGTGGAGAGCCATGCCTCGCTTTAAGATAGAGCCTAACAGAGCCTAAGAAGTCTAACGGACAAACAACTCCTTATGTGGCAGACTGGGGGTGTGGCCACTTGTGGTCTCATCTAGCCCCGGCCAGTCAGAATCAATTATGACACATGGCACCATACTACATCATACAGGGTATATAAGCCTGCTCCCGAAGAGGCTTTGGGCTTGCTTTTGCTTTCTCTCTCTCTCTCCCTCACCCATGTAACAATCCCCCTACATTCAAGGCCTGAGTAAATTACTTAAGGAAGAAACTGGTGTGTTAGTCTTTCCTCCCTGCCGGTCAGGGTCCTTAGGCGAACCACACAACAGAGAAGGGAGCTTCAGTTGGGGAAGTGCCTCTATCCAGCTGTGGGACATTTTCTCAATTAGTGATCAAGGGGGTAAGGCCCCTGTGGGTGGTGCCATCCCCGGACTGGAAGTCTTGGGTTCTATAAGAAAACAGGCTGAGCGAGCCAAGAAAAACAAGCCAGCAAAGAACATCTCTCCATGGCCTCTGCGTCAACTCCTGCTTCCTGACCTGCTTGAGTTCCAGTCCTGACTCCCTCTGGTGATCAACAGCCATATAAAAGTGTAAGCTGAATAAACCCTTTCCTCCCCAACTTGCTTCTTGGTCATGATGTTTGTACAAAAATAAAAACCCTAACTAAAACAGTAGATCATCTAGTCTTTCTAGATTTAAAGTCAGTGAACATCTAGGTATTATAGGATTGGACTCAGAACTTCATAGTAAAGTTTCAAAATCACTCATTTGCATTTTGAAGTATGAAGAGAGGAGAAAGTCAATCTGGTATATTTGGTAGTGAGGTCACTCAGAGGTTGCTACCGTTCAGACAGTATTGTCAAGCACAGTCTCGGTGGATGCCCACGAGTAGCTTTATAGCAAGAAGAGGAAAAACCAGAGCACACATCTGATTTCCTCTACCACCTGATAATTTTGTCACTAAGAAAATTATTAATAACTGTTACCTTCCCCCTTCACTTCAGTCATCGGACTTCTGGCAGCCTCTGCTTGGAGGCTAACACCTGGGAGCTAAGACAGAGGCTCTCTGTTGACTGTTTGTTAGTCTTTGAAGAAGCTGCCTGAGTATGCCCATCACCTGAGTGCACTCATCGCCCGAGAACGCCCACTGCCCGAGAACGCCAGCTGCCTGAAGATCTTCTGAACCTGGGGACTTTGGCACCTGAACTTTCTTTGCAGTATAATCTAGAGACTTGGTTTCGGTTTCTCTTGTGACTATAAAAACCCTGGTTTATTCTCAGTAAAGTGGAGCCTTGATTGGGACGCAGCTTGGCTTCGTGTTTTCTCTTTGCATTTCAAACCCTTTATTTCAGGTCCTTTGTTCCCTCCTGGCTGAGTGAACCCCTGTCATGAAACTGCGGGCAGTTTCAAATAACCATTGCTTCTAGACCTTGGATTGGTGGCATGACCTCAAACAAGGCTCTTTCTGTATAACTGGCCCAGCCTGGTATTCTATTATTGGTAATAGTAATCAAACTGAGAAAGCATCTGTTTTCATCTATTTCCTTGGAACATGGATTTCACTTTCCCGGGCACAATTATTCTGATAGTGTAGTTTACTTTTTTTTTTCTGCTTTTGTTCATCAGATTCCCCACTATTTGTGAAACCATAGTTACCATAAACCATCAACTTGACAGGATATATAATCACCAACAACACTGACCTATTGCTAGTCCAATAAAGAAGCTATCTTAGGTTAATTGAGGAAGAAATCCCCATCCCGAAGTGGCACCATTTCCTAGACTTTGGTCCCAGACTGCATAAAGGGAGAAAGGTAACTGAATACAGTCAGTTGTTCTCATTTCCAGACTATAGATCCACGTTTCCCAATTGCCCCACACCCCTGGCCACCAGGACTTCATCACTGTGTTGATCTGTACTACCAGAAAATAAACCAAAACAGTTTTTTTTTCTTTCGGTCCCTTTTCTGTTTGCTATGTTAAAATACCATGACAAAAGTAACTCAAAAGAGAAAGTGTTCATTTTAGTCTACAATTCAAAGCCATACTCCATTATGGAAGGGAAGTTGAGGCATCAGGTGCTTGATACAGCTGGACATATTATGCCCAGAATAAGAAAAACAGAACACTGACTAAATTTACTTTTACCAGTCAGTTTGTGTTCTCTATTCTTTTATAGTCTGCTTAGGGAATGATGTTTCCCATAGAGGCTCTGTAGAGCAATTTTAATCCAGCACCATAGCTGCTCTGGCAAGGGGTCACATTCAAAGTTCTTTGTGATCAGGCTAGGACCCCGGCACACCTTGGATTACATTATGATCGAGCTAGAATACAGAAATGCCCTTAGTACACACTTATAATCCCAAACAATGAAAGTAAGGTTAGTTTGTAGAAGGAAATAGCCATGTTTAAAAGTGAAGTCTAATTGAGGGGCAGACAAAATGATGAATCAGAGAAAGATTTGACAGAATGAGTCAGAGATGATATATGTCCAACTCTCTTGAAAACAGCACAGAAAAGAGAGGCTACTTACGAGAGTAGCCCATAGAAAAAGAGAGAGGGAAAGAGGGAGAGGGAGGGAGAGAGAGAGAGAGAGAGAGAGAGAGAGAGAGAGAGAGAGAGGGAGAGAGAGAGTTTTACCAGGACAGTTTCACAGAGACAAGTTTCGAGTGAAGATGGATGAGTCAGAAAATAAGAAGCCAAAAGATTAGAAGCCAGGTTGACTCAATCAGCTTGGAGAAGAGTTTTGAGCTAGAATAGCTGAATTGAACCAGCCATTGAGAGTTCAGAAAAAACTAGAGAGACCTTATTCAGCAGTAATACTCTTTCTGAGACAACAAATACATCTGGGGAATAAAAGTTTCTTTTACAAGGTACCATGCCTTAATTTAGATAATCAAGATGATTCTAGATGTTGTCTAGTTGATAATTAACACCATACCTGGTTCACCTTTAAATTTCTTTTGTTGGATTATTTTATCACAGCCACACAAAAAGTAGCTAAGATGTGGGCATAATTATTGTCCCTATGACGACTTTAGTTGAAAGAAAGATCTTGAATGAATAGTTATGAGATTAATATTTGTGGGGTGAGTTAATAAATGAATGCATATTTGGATTACTAAATATTTTTAAAGAAAATGCATACTAACATGGTGAGTTAAATCAAACATTTATATAAACCCAAAGCTGCGTGATGAGAGGCTCTGCCAGCACCTGACCCAATACAGATACAGATACTCACAGACAACTATCAGACTGAATCCAGGGATCCCAATGGAACAGGTACAGGATGGACTGAAGGAGCTGGAGGTGATTGCAATCCCATAGGAAGAACAGCAAAATCAACTAACCGAATGCACCAGAGCTCCTAGGGACTAAAACATGGACCAAAGAGTATACATAGATTCGTCCATGGCTCCAGCTACATATGTAGCAAAGGACTGTCTTATCTAGCATCAATGGGAGGGGAGGACCTTGGTCCTGTGGAGGCTTGATGCTCCAGCATAGGCGTATGGTAGAGTGGTGAGGTGGGAGTGGGTGGGTGAGTGGAAGAGTACAGTTTTAAAGACAAAGGGGGAGGGAGATGGGATGGGGCATCTGTGGGGCAAAGACCTGGAAGTGGGACAAACATTTAAATGTAAATAAATAAAGTAACCAATAAAAAATAAAAGCAAAAACTAATATGGTAATATGCCAAAGACCTTGTCAAAAGGTGCCATGGCCACTGATGATCTGGGTGCTACTGTGCCTCTGCTCCAGTCAGTGTCTTCTTGTCTAGGACTAACAACTTATCCTAGTTCTGACTGGAGAGGAAAAGCATACTACCTAGCTTCTGCAAAGGCATAGTATTCCACTTTATGACAAAAGAAGCTCAATAGGTTTATAGTAAAATACCTATAGTTGGTTATGAAGTGAACATGTTGTATTTTATCCCATGGACGAGCTGCAAGTATGAAGGACAATGGCAAAGGCATGCAGAGTGTAGTGTCACTTATTTCGTGTTCCAAATTATCTTCGATGCTATCTATGATGATAGCTAAGGAGCAACTGGCCTTTGTCCTGAACTGTAAAGTGTGGAGAATGAACAGCCAAAGTTGAGTCTCAATAATCGAGTTCTGGTATTTAGTTTTCTTCTGATCACCTTATTATATAATGAATGCAGACGGCGCAGTTAGGACAGAAGTCTTAGCTATACTCTAGTTTTATATGGTTTTTCTCTTTTCAGAAATCAAAAGATAGTAAAATAAGCCATGTAGATTGCTTAAATTGTTGAAAGCAGCAGAATTGATGTTTTGCAGGCTTTTTTAAATTTTATTCCACAATATGCTATAATTTGGAAAGTATTTCCTCTTTCATTTCTCAGGTAATAGGTAAAATTTTGCCTGTGAGTGTCATACTAATCAGCATATGATGAAAGAAAGATGAGAATAATATGAAGACATTTTCTTGTTTTCTGGAACCTAGGATGTTCTCTGGGACAGATGTGCAGATTCAGACACGGTATTTAAAGAACACTCACCAATATACCCAGCTGTTTCTGATATTGCATAGGACATGAAAATCATACCTTCATTTCCACTCATTCTAATTATAACATCATTGGAAAATTTGGAAGGATGATCTACTGGGAGCCTCTTCCAACTGTGAGATTTTTTTTTTTTAAATCACATAACTGTACTCACCAGCATTATTTGAAATATCAAGCTGTTGAATAATTATAGAAACAAGGGCAGGAAAAATCCATTGGTATTTTAGATGTCACTAGATAAATATTTATATATTTTTCAAATCAGAGAAAATAAAACGGTGCTTACAATTCTCAGAGCACTGTCTTACCTAGCTGTGCTTATTAGACTTTTGCTTTCCTCTAGAATGAGGAGGACCTGGCAGTGCCCTTTTTTTCCTTGCTGATTATGTTTTTATCTACTACTTATGATACTGAGTCCAACAAGCCCAGCTAGAAGTATAGAAGTAGATGCTTATTTCAATTTTCTCAAGGAATTATAAATTTTATCCATTTAGATGCTGAATCTTATTTGTCTGTTCACCTGGCTAAGCATCTGTAATATAAGAGAAGTAATCTGGTAAAAGCACTATGGAAGTCAAAAAGGGACGTTTCTCAGAAAACCAGCAATAGAGCTACTGTATGAGTCAGTGCTACACCTCCACCTGTGTGCGTGTCAAGAAGCTCTGTAAAAACTATTATTAAATTGATTGTATGTTTTATACTGAAGGTGCTTTAGAATCAAGGAATTATAGTACATATATAAAAATTTAAAATACACTTCTAGTAATTACATTGCAAGCCACTGAGGTAGATGATTGATATCGACCAGTGGCCTCAACAGAAGCCCCCTCCCACACACCCACATACACATACTTACATACCTTTGACAGCTGCAAAGATAAATCTTTTAGTAAAGTACTTTTCTTAAACAGGAGGATATGAGTTTAATCTGAAGAGCCTGTCTGCTTCCAGAAGAAAATAAACACAGATGGAGAGAAAAAGACAGATTTCTGGAGAGTACTGTCTACCATGATAGCTTAGTTGTAAGTTCCAAGACAATAACGAATCCTGTTGGACAGCTCCTGAGGAACAACACTCAAGGTTATCCTCCAGGTTCGACATACCTGTTGCAACATGTACAGGTTCATTGAACACACATTCATCTGCACAAAAAATATGCACACCTACACCCACATATACAAATGCGTCATGACTGCGCTTCACCCTAGTTAGAATGGCTATCATTCAGAGAAGAAAATGATGGTATATAATTGGGAAGGAAAGAGAAAGCTTATTCACTTGATGGTGAAACCACCATGAAAGTCAGTATGGATAATTCCTAAAAATGAACAATAGAACTATTTTATAAACCAGACTTGTGCCTGTGCCAAGGAGATAAACGTTCTACTAAGGAGATGGCTTGAACATCCCTGTTCCTTGCTTTACTAGTTCCAACAGAAAATGAAATTGGCCTGGCAATAGACAAATAGAAAAGAAAATCTGATATATTGAATCTTCTCTATCTCTATATAAAAAAAGGAATCATGACATTTGTAGGTGAATTGATAGAGGTGGAAACTATATTAAGTAAAGTAACTCAGGCTAGGAGAGACAAGATCCACCCATGTGTTTAATTGTGGATATGTCATAGATAGAATGTTGATGAACCCTGTTTTATGAAGACCATGTACAAAAACACATCTTAAGAGGAAGAAAGGAGAAAAGAAGGCAAAGAATGTAAGACATTAACCAAGAGTGTGGTCTCCTTAAATAAAGAATGGGTCCATGGGTAAGAAGGGAGCTGAGTACTGAGAGGTGATGGTGAGTCACAGATAAACATTTTCCAAAAAAAGAATAAGTATAAAAATTCTATAATGAAAACCACTACTTTGTAGGCTAAGATTTAAATGAATTAATATTAAGAAAAATTGAAACTTAACTTTAATTTACAAACAATAAGACATATTCTCAAATTACTATTTTGCAAGACATGACCCTTCCGTTTGTTGGTAAGACATGGCAATAGTGGAAGATATTTCAGAGAAGGAGAAATTTCACCCCAAATACATCAATGGCAAAAAAATGATAAATTGGACTCCTTTGCTAAGAAATATAACATTATTTTCATGAGTAAATTACACAGGGATAACAGAAATTCAAATAACATACAAACAAATGAAGACCAATATAAATCCTGACTTTCATATTTTAGCCAGAAGTATCTCTCTGATACTAATCCTGTTTTGTGCTTATGGTTGGTAATAAAGCAATTAAAATCGAGTGTGGCATTTGTGGAGATGAATACCAAAACAATTAAATCATCAGGACCTAGGTGGCATTTGCATACATAACAAAAAGAAGTACATCTAGAGCCACAAGAATTCTGTGAGAGAAAGCATTGAAATAAAATTCTGGAAATAGCAGATGTTCACTGCTTCCCACGTAAGCATCACAGCTTTGTCAGCTTTCCAGAGAACCACATTTTAGCTTCCTGGGGAGTGGGGAGAAACATACAAGGAACTGCGAAAGGTTGTCTGGTGCTATTCCTGTGACAAAGCAGTTGATGTGAGTGTCATTTTCCAATAAAACTGCATCTAAACTATATTTTAGGAACTGGGTGATGACATAGTATGCAGACCTGAAAATAATAAATATAAGGAAGTATTTTTAAAATTTATGTAGTTTTTCATTATTTCACATACATACACACACACATATACATGTACATATATGTGTGTGTGTGTATGTGTGTGTGTGTGTGTGTATGTGTGTGTGTGTTTAATATGCCCTGACCTGTGGGACTTAAACCACAGGGGTCTCGGGGAAGGGAGCAACAATGACAAATTGGTATCAGGAGATGGGAAGGAAGGAGACAAGACAAAAATAATCTGTTCAAGTCTCATTTACTCTAGGGAAACAATAGGCTTATAAAGCTACAAACCACAAAGGTATTTGCCCAGATGCACCGGCCAAACTAATATTAACACTTGGTTACACATTGACATAAATGGAACGTCCCTCATTGCAAAATGTCCAGAAACCCCCCAACCATTAAATGTTCCCAAGTCAATTACGGGAACAGAAGCAAGATAGTGGAAAAAACAAAAGAGTGTTAGTTAATAGATGATGGCCCAGGGACAAGATGGAGGCTGAGACGCCAGGAGCTTTTGGGCCCCAACAATAATATATTATCCTCTCTTATGCTCTTTTTCTTCTTACTGAGCCCTATTCTTTTCAAGACTCTTTTTGTGTCTGTTTTTCTCAATAGCTGTTGACCATTTGGGCATAGGTAAAGGTTATTTTTTTTTTAACTTGAGCAATGGAGACCTACCAGTGGAATGTGATTCGCCCTCCATTGGCAAACCTTAACTGCCAGTTGCTCCCTGGAAAGGTCCGAGTTTACAAGTGCCTTCATTCCCCACTATAGAATGGTGAAGAACCCCATCTTATGAAAGCCTTGTGTAGAGAGTCACAGCTCCACTTCAAACATGGCAGTCTTATGGTGAAATTTTTTCCTCACTGATTACTGACAGACATAGCCAACTCTAAACTCTGTAAAATTATGAAAGACAGCATTGTGGACAACTGTAGTGTAAGGTTTAGGTTTGATGTAGGAGTATTCTCTGGAAGACAGTAACTCAGTATAAGGAGGTATGACAAGGAGTGAAAGGGAGGCAACCATACATTGGATTGTTTGTTAACTCTTCCCCAAACCGTGAGGCTAAACATGCTTAGCTGTGTATTACAGGGTAGCTGAGGATTTGGCTATTAATTAGTATGAAAGGTTACTTAAGTGAATAGTGCTAGACAACCATGATGGTTAAGAAAATTATTTTATGTGAGGTACATGTACTTTGCAGTGAATTCTCAATGATTCTTTAAGACCCACTTGTCTTAGACTATCATATTAATAATTGGAAGAATAATACTTTATTTATGCATGAATTATTCTAAACCATTTAGAAAATCATATTCAGGCTGAACGCATAAGATGCAGATGACATGAAAATGATTATCTTAGGTCAAACAACAATGTGAACTAACTAGTACCCTCAGAGCTCCCAGGGACTAAAACTCCAACCGAATTGTACACATGGTGGGACTCATAGCTCCAGCAGCATGTGTATAGCAGAGGATGGCCAAGTCGGTCATCAATGGGAGGAAAGGCCCTTGACCCTGTGAAGGTTCTATGCCCCAGTGTAGGAGAAAGCGAGGGCCAGTAAAGGGGGGATGGTGAGCAGGGGGAGGGGGAAGGGAACAGGGATTTGTTTTAGCTTTTATTTTATTTTGTTTTATTTTATTCTTTTTTTTTGGAGAGGAACCTGGGAAAGGAGATATTGTAAATAAAGAAAACATCTAATAAAAAAATAGGAAAAAAAAGAAAAAAGAAAAAGAAAAAAGAAAGAAAAAAAAGAAAATGATTACCATGTTGGATGGCAATCAAACTTGATATGATCCCCTTGTCCTTAGTAACACTGGCATTACAGGTGTAAGCCATGTTGTCCTTTGGTTTTAGTAGCCATATTCTATTGATTGCTACTACCAAGTAGGAAGTAGTGACAGAAAATGTTCACTATAGATCTTATCTTAAGTATATAAATGTTCAAAATGCAGTATTCCCTAAATTTGAAACACATCTGTCCCTAAACACAACATATAGGTGAATGTATTTATACTTTATCAGGCATACAAATTGTGATGTAACACATTTCTGACAAAAGATCGTACCAGGTGCATAGCTCAGTCCAATACTAAAGGCTCAAAACTCTTAACACTCAAATGCACAAAAATCATCAAAGAAAGAATTTGTACAAACGGCGAATGAGCACATGAAATAAGTGTTCACTAAAACATCAAATCAGTATAAAATACATTGAAGATCTTGATGCAGAGCTGACATTTTTGAAACTGTTGAAGGAAACTATACAAGCTCAGGCTATGATTTTGAGTAAGGCTTCTTTGGAGGGGAAATTGAGTTCAGGCTAGACTGTAAAATTGTTTTCCTGGTAGAGTTCTTTTTTTGTTAGTTTTAAATTAACTTTTATCCAGTGAGAAAATTTCTAATGCATTTTGGCAGATTAAAAATTTAAAAAAAAAAAACATACATGGATTAAAGGTTCAGTGATTCATTAGCAATTCACATTGATAGGTGTTGACTTTAATATCACTGACAAAAGGAATGTGAGTCAATCACTTGATAAATCACCTTGTTTTCTTTCCTCTAAAATAAAATCTGTATATAGGAAACTCATGACACTGAAATTTAATATTCCACTGAAAGAAAATTAAATTTAACAATAGACTGGTTTTGTTTTGTTTTGTTTTTGAGACAGGGTCTCACTCTCCAGCCCCGGTTGGCCTTAAACTCCCTATATTGAACAGGTTACTCTGGAACTCACAAAGCTCCATCTGAATCTGCCGTGTGAACTCCTGGGATGCACTACAGTACCCAGACAGCCAAGTATAAATAACTTTAAACCATACGTAGGTAAAACTGGCTGTGGATAAGGAATTGAAGATAAACAATCGTAGATAAAAGTTAAAATTAAATGTCTTCAGATGGTTAACAGTTATAAATCATCTTTCACTTCTTTTTAAATTAAAAAAAAATTACACATGATGAATTAATTCATTTGCAGGTGTAGGCTCATGCCATGGCTGGCATGAGGAAGTGAGACTCTGCAACTCTCTGTTATTTGCTCTCTTACTGGACCATGTGGACCTCAGGGGTGTAACCTCCACTATCAGACTTTATTGTAAGTACTTCACCTCCTGAGAATCTCTCACACCCCTGTGCTCTGTTTTCCTTAGCAGTCGTCTACATCTTGCTTATTCTATCATGGGCATCCTTCTAACGAAACAAGGGTAAATTTAAATACACACAGGATTTTGTATAGTATCATCACCAAGAAAATGCCAATTAAAAAGACATTCAGTAAGTCATTGTCACACGGAAAATTGTAAATATTTCTATACACATAGCTCATCTAAAATGAAAAGACATGTTTATTGTGAATATTTTTTTAATTTAAAATTTTTCTCCTCGTTACAGTAGAGGAATAACCAAATTTATAATTTAATGATGATTTTACATATAAATTGAATATACACAAGGTATCAGTAAACAACAGACAACATTTATATTTTCTTTCTTATGCTCAATTTGCTTTGAATATTTTGAATATGTAATTTGAATCTTACAAGGCAACAGAGACATAACGGAGGTAATTTTCTAATGCTTTCAATCCATTTGGCAATACTTTTCTTTATCTCATAAAGGAATTGCTTGTTACCTGGTAGGGTTGAAGTAAAACTTCTAGCCACTTACTACTAACATAGTGAGCAGCCTAGGAATGCATATCTGGGGTTCTTCATATATACAGGGAGTGTTACAGTGAGTGCTTCCCTGTGGTGATCATGCCCATTGGGAACCTGGACTGAAATGAAAACTGTCTTTTTGTTTGTTTGTTTGTTTGTTTGTTTGTTTTTTAATACTGCTTTACCTGCCCTGCTTCAGTTTCCCAGTTGCAAGTGTATTTTGTTTAATCAGTCACTAGAGCTGGGCAAAATACATTCTGCAACCTATGACATTCCCTGACCCCACCCCATATCATTCTCAAGTGAATTACTTTAAAACAACCAATTTGCCTTTACAATTATTTTCTTTTTTAAAAATTTTATTAGATATTGTCCTTATTTACATTTCAAATGTTATCTCCTTTCCCAGTTTCCCTTCCTGGGGGAAAAATAGAAAAACCCTGTTCCTTCCCCCTGCTCACCAACCCACCCTCTCCCACTTCCTGGTCCTGGCATTCCCCTAAACTGGGTCATAGAACCTTCAGAGGATCAAGGGCCTCTTCTCCCATTGATGACCAACTAGGCCATCCTCTGCTACATATGCAGCTGGAGCCATGAGTCCCACCATGTGTACTCTTTGGTTGGTGGTTTAGTCCCTGAGAGCTCTGAGGGTATTAGTTAGTTCATATTGTTGTTCATCCTAAGGGGCTGTAACCCCTTCAGTTCCTTGGGTCATTTCTCTAACTCCTTCATTGGTGACCCTGTGCTCAGTCCAATGGATGGTTATGAGCCTCTACTTCTTTATTAGTCAGGTACTGTCAGAGCCTCTCAGGAGACAGCTATATCAGGCTCCTGTCAACCAGCACTTGCTGGCATCCACAATAGTGTCTGGGTTTGGTGGTTGAATATGAGAAGGATTCCCACATGGAGCAGTCTCTGGATTGTCCTTCCTTAAGTCTCTGCTCCATAGTTAGTCTCTGCAACTCCTTCCATGGGTATTTTGTTCACCCTTCTAAGAAGGAATGAAGTATCCACACTTTGGTCTTCATTTTTGAGTTTCTTGTGGTTTGTGGATGTGTTTTGGGTATTCTGAGTTTCTGGGCTAATATCCACTTATCAGAGAGTGCATACCATGTGTGTTCTTCTGTGATTGAGTTATCTCACTCAGGATGATATTCTCCAGATCCATCCATTTCCCTAAGAATTTCAAAAGTTCATTGTTTTTAATAGCTGAGTAGAACTCCATTGTGTAGATGTACCACATTTTCTGTATCCATTCCTCTGTTGAGGGACATCTGGGTTGTTTCTAGTTTCTGGCTATTATAAATAAGGCCTGAATCTACAGTTCATACAAACTGAGAGTAATAATTGTGAAATTTTTCTTAACATACTCTGCTATGGTTTGATGGTTTGCAAATCGAATCAAATTTTATTTTTTCCTCAAAGCAACTCTCTCTTTCTCTATACACACACACACACACACACACACACACACACACACACACACACACA
>JADRCC010264493.1:0-11258 GCA_019843855.1 Hylomyscus alleni | reverse complement strand
GGGCACAGGGCAGGGCTGCAGGCAGCATGGGCACAGGGCAGGGCTGCGCTCCTCAGACAAGCCCCGCAGCTTGCACTGCCCAGAAGGCGGCAAGTCCAATTCCTTTTCTTTCTTTCATTTTATACCTTGATGGTCATCTTAGACCTCCTGAAATAAGAATTGTGTACTGCTTTTCCACACCTAATTATTGGCTCTTAAAAATCAAGAAAGAAACTAATATCTATAAAGTCCAAACCTAACTTGAAATAAATGCTCCTAGTTAAGAGTTTAAAAATCCAATCTTTCCCCTTAAGTACTCACTCTGGCTAAGAAAGTTTCATCCGATCCCTTTGTTTTGCAGAATAATTTAGATTCCCTCCTAAAACATAAATGAACATAGTCATTTTAAGTAACATGAATAATTAAAATTCCGTCATACACAAATATTTGCATAAAGTAATGCAAGATAAAAAAGTCATATAATCATGCTTTAATTTTAGTTTCATATTTTTAAGTGTGAAGGTATGTGTTGTTAACGAAAACACTGTTAAATATTAGTAATACTGAAAATAAAGAAAAATTAAAACAAATCCAAATTTATATAGGTAACATTGTGTTACATTCTCCATTATATTCTGCCATGCCCTTTAAGGACAGGCAATTAGAAAGACTGATAAAAGCAACATCAAATTCTTATTAAGAAAAAAACAACTCTAATGCATATTAGCATGTACTAGTTTTTAAAATCTGTCATTTCTAATACTAAATCAAACATGTCCAACCTTAAGTGAAATTTTTTTACTTTTCCTTTTTTAGAAATGAAACTATGAGGGGCTTAGGGGTTTTTGCTAGTATACACCTGAGATTTTATATTAAGAAACACTGATCTTCCTAGAGATGAATTATAACAGCAATTCTAACGGATGTGATGGTCCAAACTGTGTGATTATAAACCTAGGTTCCTGTCTCTAAGACTGGGAAATCACTAACACAAACTGAAGAAAACACTGGCCCTCAAGACAATCCCCTGGAGACAAAGAAGAAATACAGAGAGCTGCTTACCTTGGGCACGGTTCACCAAATACAGACAGACCACAGCTAACAGTGACACTGAAACACAAGGAACACACGGAAACGACGCTGATGCATCAAATTCAAGCACAGACCAAACTCCTCTTAATCAGCATCTAAAAACCACTGTTCATTTTTGCTTCTGAGAGCCCTGAGGTGCCACAGCACACTGCCAAGGCATCCACTGCTGTTTAGCCCAGGAATGGCAGAGCTGGAGAACAGCTGAAGCCCTACAGGAGTGGGAGCCAACACACCCTCAGCCAGCACCCGCCCTGACCCTCCTTCCTCTCTTCTTGTCCCCAGAACTCCTGGCAGCTCCTGGTCAGTTTGTCATTTCAAAGTAGTTGTTCTGCAGGCATTTCTATCTGAGAAAACCATGTGCCTTTACAAATGAACAAAATCAGAACTTTACCCTTAGCTTCCTAGAAGCCCAGAGCTACTTCAGAGAGCAAGGCAGAGCTTGGCTTCCCACCCTTACTTGCTGAGGCACACTGTCTAGTTTACTTTAAGTGGTATGACAAAGCCCAGTTGTGAAAACATCAACACTTTAACTCTGTTATAAGAAACCAAACCACATGGTACACTCACAAGAAACACAGGCAATGAAGAACACCTCCAGAAGCAAGTATCCCTTCGTATCCAGTATCATGCCAGCAAGGATGGAGATGACGGCCAGACCGAGGTTCTGAATAGACTGCATGCTACAATTTCCAGGCACAGTAATACATCACTGTCAAAAGTCTTCATACACAGACTAACTTCACTATTAATATTAACATCCAAAAGCACACACTACTGGTGCTTTCAAAGACTTTCAGTCAGAGAGCAAACTGATAGATTTTGATTTGGGACAAAGAGACTATTGCCCTGGCTGGCCTGGAGCTCACTTTGTAGACCCAGCTTGCCTCGGACTCACCAAGATCCACCTGACTCTGGCTCCAGAGTGCTGGGATTAAAGGTGTGCATCACCACGCCCAGCAGATTTTGGGTTTTATCCTGAACTGTTTCTGCTGCTAGACCATCTGCTCCAAGGCAAGTGAAGTACAAAATGCCTTCCTGAAGGAAAACAGAACTGTCTGCACAGCAGCCACAGGAGCGGATGCCCCCTTCGCCTTTGGAGGCCTAGGACAGGAATCAACCTCCTACTGAGAGGTCCTCAAGGGACAGGAATGGTGAAGTCTGTAACTGCAGCTTAGGGGTTATAGTTTACTCCACGTGTCTTGCTAAGAAGCACCTAACAGAAAAGCGCTCTTCTTGGTCGTCAACTGGACTGCATATGGGACGACTAGAACCCCCAAATAGAGGGTACACCATGAGGGATATTTTCGCTTAATCTAAAGTGGGAAGACACACTTCTAATGAGGATCTTTGCGGTAGGAAGACACGCAGCCAATCTGAACCACACCTTCTGCTAGAAGCCCATATAAGGACATGGATGAAGAAAGTTTTTGCTCTCTGCCTGTCTGCTCTCTCCTGTTAGCAAGTCCATTCCTTCCCTGGCATCAGAGCCTACTTCTTTGGCATTCTGGCACATACTGAACACCAGCTGAGACATCCAGCCTTGTCCACTGAACAACTACTGGATTCCTGGACTTTCTGTTCATAGACAGCCATAGCTGGATGTGGCGGTTTGGAAGAAAATGGCCTCCATAGGCTCACAGAGAGTGGCATTAACAGGAGGTGTGGCCTTGTTGGAGGAAGTGTGTCTGTCTGTATCTCACTCTCTTCCTGCCGTCTAAAAATCAAGATGTAGAACTCTCAGCTCCTTCTCAGCACCATGTCTGCCTGGTGCTGCCATGTTTCCCTCCACGACAAGAATAAACTAAACCTCTAAAATGTAAGCCAGCCCTAATTAAATGTTTTTCTTTATAAGAGCTGCCATGGTCATGTTGTCTCTTCACAGCAATAAAACCCTAACTAAGCCACTGGATTAGCTGAACCACAGCACGTAAGACACTCTAGTAAGTTTGTTTTTTCTGTATAGAGAGAGATGCATTCTGTAAACTCTGCTGCTTTAGAGAACCCTGACTAATGGAGGAGGGAAGAAAGAAAGGCCTTAGAGCAAACACATGCCTGCGCACCTGTCTGCCTGATTCCTGGCTGCTCGGATGAATCTGCTCACCACAGGCCCAGAATCATCAGAGCAAATACTGAAATCTCTAAAGCCAAAAGCTAAAATGAGCCCTCCTCCACTGGATTGTCTTCCTCAAATCACAATTAGGGAAGTGACTGGAAACACCACACAGGACACCTGCTTAAATGGCTTAACTGATGTTCCTAAATCATGTACAGGCCCAGAGCTGTCCCAGAACTCTGAGCATAACTACCTTAGAACACACAGGATGTTATGATAACTGATAACACAGCAGAAGGTATATGTATGTACAATCTGTGGTAGAAATGCAGTACTTACAATCCATATGCAGTTCCCAGCTGGTGTTCAGGAACTATGAATGCCACCATTGGCCACAATGCACAGGCCAGCAGTGAGTAGGAGAACCCCAGGAGACACTAGACAGGAAGGCAGAGGGGAACAGAACGTATCAGGTGACCAGTGATTCTCACTGAAGATGATCAGTGAGAGTGACACACTAGCTACAGCAGAGTACACACCGAGTTCCTGTAATTAGGCTAGCACTTTAAACACAAAAGACAGCTGTGGGCCTCTCTCAGTACCCTCCACTGCTCTAACCATCTTACCTTGTAATATAAATATACATAAACTATCTGGGCCCACTGTCCAGTCAAGGGCACAGTTACCTGGAAAAAAGTTCTTACTCAAGTTTCCAGGCAACCTGATTTTCCTTAATTACAAAGGAAGTAATGAAGGCAGCAAAGGGACCTGATCCTGCTGCTGCCTCGGGATGATCAGTTCTGAACTGAGAGCGGGGACAGAACCGCCATCATCAGCCCTTGTCAGACTCTGTGAGACTGCCTTTTCCTCAATACAAAAGGCACTAGCCAAGCATGGCGGTGGCATGCCCGTGGATGGAGGAGAGGTGTGAGCCAAGGCCGGCTGAGGCTGCATGGAGAATCTGGAGGTCACTTTAGCTATGTAGAAGCAAGAATATGACTCAAATTTTTAAAGTAAAGAATGATTTGAGGGGCTGGTGAGAGGGCTCAGCAGGTAAGAGCACCGACTGCTCTTCCAAAGGTCATAAGTTCAAATCCCAGCAACCACATGGTGGCTCACAACCACCCATAATGAGATCTGACACCCTCTTCTGGTCCGTCTGAAGACAGTTACAGTGCACTTATTTATAATAAATAAATAAATCTTTAAAAAGAAAAAGAAAAGAATGATTTGAATTTAAATTAAGTATTACATGTACCCAGGAGACTGGTAAATATAAACTAATGCTGACATTGACACCAGCAAGGAGAATGGGCAGATCTAATAATCTGTGGGTTGCTGGCAAAATTCCAGGAGAGGAGTACGTTGTCCCATCTGTAAGATGACCACTGTTGAGAGCCTCCCCAGCAGCACTGTTCCTTCTAGAACCTGCACGGCCCTACAGGAAGGCTTCCATGAACTGCCCACCAGGTCCACAACTACTTATGCTCAAGATATTCCTTTAAGAACAAGTAAGAGACACAGAACACTCAGCCTGGAGACAACAAAACCTCTGTGGATTTATCACCACCTTTTAAACCTAGTAAGAGTCAAACGAACACATACTGGCCAGAAGACTGACCACTTTTAATGAGATGATTTATTTTACTGAAGTTCAGAAAAATAACTAGAAGTGATTAGCTTTCTAATCACGGGACTATTCTATTTCAAATTCTACTTCAGCATTGAAGATTCCCTACTAAATAAGCAATTGAAAAGCAAACTTTTTAAATTAATAACTGACCATTCTTTTCTAAATTAAATATTTAATTTGTCAAAATTAAAGTTAAGTCATGCCCCCCTCAGCTGCCAGCTGGGTTTGCTGGGTGCAGCAGACATGGACTTCTCTCAACATTACCATAGCAATCCATGGGTTCCAAAAGGTGAAGGCCAGCATCATGTGGGACACGAGGGTGGCGGCTACAGCATACAGGACCCAGATGATGTTCTTGCCAGTTTTATCCACCAAGAGTCCAAATACTGGGGACATAGGAGCTGATATGATATACACAATACTGTCGAGAGAATATAAGAAGTTAATAGAATGCAACTAAGAAACCATTAGAAACTAAGTATAAAAGTACTTCCGGGGGCTGGTGAGATGGCTCAGAGGGAGCTATCCCTCTGAGGAAAAGCACTGATTGCTCTTCCAAAGGTCCTGAGTTCAAATCCCAGCAACCACATGATGGCTTACAACCACCCATAATGAGATCTGATGCCCTCTTCTGGCACATCCAAAGACAGCTACAGTGTACTTATTTATAATAATAAATAAATCTTAAAAAAAAAATACTCCCTAAAACTACCCCCAAAGCAAAGCCTCATTCCTCTAATTTATTACCCTTCCAAAATAAGTACCACAGAACAAGAATATAAAAATCAATCCAAGAATTCTTTAGGTTTTCTCTTTATGCAAAGCCAGCCTCCTGGGATTTGGGTCTGCGGTGTTGGGGATAGGGGGTATGGGGGCTGGGGGAGTCACTGCAGTCAGGGTGTAGCAGGAGAGGGGCTGCAGTCACACAATCTTTGCGGCCTCTCACATGTGGCCTCTGCTTACACATACATCACACACTGCAACAAGCACCTACAGATTACACCAAATACCTGTTAATTGCACTTGCTGACTGGGAAGAAAATCTGAATTTCTCCATGAAGAAAACTCTAAAATTAAAAAGAAAAGTGTGCATATTAGAAAGAACTACTTTGTTTACAAGAAATAAAGAAAAGGTTAAAAATAACTCTTAACATTGAATAAGCTTTTCTTCCACTGTTATCTCCTATCCATCCTATAGCATCAGCTACAGCTTAAGTACTCACGGAGCGACTTCACTGGCTGATCCGTGATCGGCCAGCACATTTTCAGAACAGCTAATCTAAAAGCATGAGTACAGAGGTCCTATCCATGGAGCAGGGTTCTTGCCGGAAGGCGCCTGCATAGTCTTGAAGGTTACAAAGACACAAAACCACCTTCCTCCATATGCACTCACACCGCAGCAGCCAGTGACTGTGGAGTGAAGCAGGCATGGCGAGCAAGGGCCTGCCTCGAACCCTGACAGTCTAAGTAAACAGTGTCCAAGGTAGGAAAATGAACTACAAAGTCCACCCACACGTTGATGTGATTCAGTTCTCACTACAGTTATAACTGGAATGCTAGGAACACTCACTTGCCCAGCCCAATGAACGGGAACACCGCCACGTAGTAGCAGACACAGATGACGAAGACCAGGATCAGGGGTAAGGAGAAGTCCTTTATATCCGACAACTTAATGACTTCACCTTCAGAAAAGGAAGATGCATTACCTCATAAACCTAAGCACCTGTAGTTATCATTAGTCATCATTTTTATTCATATAGTAAAAACATTCTTCCAGAAAATTCCACAAACATCGTCTGTGAGATATGGTTACCAAGTACTAGGAGGAGAAAAGCAGAAGCTGGTTCTATAGAACTAGAATCATTTTACTAATATACATTGTGTTAAAACATCAAAATGGGGGATATAAACAAAAATGGAGACAAGCAGAAGTGGAACTGGAAGCAGCATCGTACACTGTGCAGTGCCTTCACGTCACCGTCAATCACCTTCAAAGGTCCCCTCAGTCCCACTCTTTCATGATGATGTACCTGTTTTTCCTTGTTCTTTATGAAGTATTTTCTCTGCTCTCCGGTCCAAATAAGCAAGGGCCAAAGCACAGATTAGTGAAAAAATGCATGTTATACCCCCTAAAAAAAAAAAAAAAAAAAAGAGTAATGTTAGAAAGAAGGGTCCAGGGGCTTGGGGAAAGCAGCACACTGCATAAAGAGCAGTCGTGTGGCCACTGAGAGGAAAGGCTAAAGATGGGGCTAAGAAAAGCCTACAGACACCAAACACCAAACACAAAGGAACAGAATGCCAGACACCCAGCAGGCACACTTCATCACAGCTGTTTCTCAACAGAAGGTTAGCAATTAGAAGGAAAACACTGGAACCAATACTCCAGTCTTGTAGCCTGAGGAAAGCACATGACCAGCCAGGGAAGGTGAAGACGGACAGACCCTCGGGCACACTGCCGCCATGGGAAGGTGAAGACGGACAGACCCTCGGGCACACTGCCATCATGGGAAGGTGAAGACGGACAGACCCTCGGGCACACTGTCAGCCGGTCTTACAGTGAGTTTCAGTGTGAGACCTTGTCTCCAAAACTAAGGTGGAGAATGACCAACACCCAACATTGAGCTTTGGCCTCCACATGCGTGTAACACGTTCACCTGCACATGCATGTGCATAGAACAATTCGGACACAAACATACATCACAGAAAGAAAGAGCAGGAGAGGATCATTCTCCGACCTGTACAGAAGCTGCTGTAAGGAGAGCTGGCAGCCATGGATTCTACTGCTGCCCCTGATGAAGTGACCATTCTGGACGTAACTGGCAGAGGCAAGGCTCCATTCCCCGTACATGAGAAGTACTCACTCAATGAAGTATCTTTTCTACCTCTAAAACACTACATAATTCTGTACGTGGAGAAAACTAAATGCAAGTACAAAGGGTCACCTGAGACTAAGCACTTGAGGAGCGTCTGGGGTGGACAGCTGTGAGGTGGGATTCCTGTTAGCTCTGCCCCGCCACCACCCTCTTGTAATCAGGATGTGTGCATCATGTAAATACAAGGGATAAAAGATATGCAAAACCAAGCCTTCTCCTCACTGTGCCACAAGCCACTGTGAGAAGCCACTGACACAAGGGACAGATGCTGCCCCAGAGTCTGAGAATCTGTGCTGAGAGCAGCCTGAAAGGGACACTCGGAGCTTCACCTCCTCCTCGGTGACTCGCCACTCAGCAACTGGCACCATGGAATGGGCTCAGAGAACTGAGGGACAACAGGGACACACACAGTACACAAAGACGCAGAACTTTCCAGAAAGCAGAGGTAAACTGTCTTGTCCTAGATAAAGGAACTAGTTATGGGCAGTGAAGAATGAACCCAGGTTCCTAGATCTCAACTCAGTGGACTTTCACTGACCTGCACCTCATCTCCCCAGTGTCCTGGCTGAGTCTGAGCAGAAGGACCCCGTCTTCCCCCTGTTGCCTGTTCCTCTGAGTCACCTGGATACACTCCCTGGCTGACCTGCCTTCACACACACAATCTCTTTGAACATACAATATGGAAGTGACCACAGTGAGGAACACTGCGGGGAATCAGATTAGAACACTTCTAACCCAGACCTTTAGGTGGAAGACCCACTTCTAATCTGAGCCAGACCTTCTGCTGGAAGCCTGTGTAAGGACATGGAAAAAAGAGAGATCTTGCTGTCTCCCTGCTGTCAAGTCCATTCCTTCACTGGGATTAGAGCCTACTTCTTCAATAAAGTGCAAACAAGATATGTGACTGTCTTTTCTAAACAGTCAAAATAACTAATGAACTGTGGAGGAAAACCACAACCTCTAAGGATGGGAGTCTGGCCCTGAGTTCAGAGTTCTTGCCTATTTGGCACATCTCCTACCCCAGGCCCTCAGAAGGGACAAGACATGAGACACAAGGAGTCACTCACCAATCATAAGTGTCACACCCAGGGTCATGTGGCCAGCTGAGCCCAGGGATGCTTCAATCTTCCCATACAGCCAGCCCATGAGGTTCATGTTCACTGTGCTTCCCTGAGGAAGGAAACACAACAGGTCTCTCAATTACTAACACTGGGCGAGGTTTACTTATAGTGGCTCAGCATAACCAGAACCAGATTACTCAGGAGATAATCTGGTTAGACTGAGGGAGGGAAGTCGGACCTCTAACCCAGACCTTTAAGGTGGAAGACCCACCTCTAACCCAGACCTTTAAGGTGGAAGACCCACCTCTAACCCAGACCTTTAAGGTGGAAGACCCACTTCTAACCCAGACCTTTAAGGTGGAAGACCCACTTCTAACCCAGACCTTTAAGGTGGAAGACCCACTTCTAATCTGAGCCAGACCTTCTTCTGGAAGCCTGTGTAAGGACATGGAAAAAAGAGAGATCTTGCTGTCTCCCTGCTGTCAAGTCCATTCCTTCACTGGGATTAGAGTCTACTTCTTCAAGATTCCAGCATATACTGAAGACCAGGTTAGACACCCAGCCTCCTTTCCTGAACAACTACTGGATTCCTGGACCTTCTATTCATAGACAGCCACTGTTGGATTATCTGGACTGCAGCCTGAAGTCATTCTCCTAAATCCCTCTCTATATACACGGATTCATTCTATAACTCTTTAGAACCCTGACTAACACACTTTGGATGTGCTCTGAGGATTTAAAAGACTTATTCCCTTCCCACTGTGTTCTCTCTGCCTCCTACTGACAGATCAAGATGTGAGCTCTCCACTGTTCCTGCCACCATGTCTTCGCTCTGCCATCAGAGGCTCTAATCCTCTGACACCATAAGCCAAATTAAACACTTTCTTTTGTAAGTTGCCTTGGCCATGGTCATGATCATGGTCACAGGGTTGTTACAGCAATAGAAAAGAAATTAAGACAGTGGGCTAGAGATGAGAGAACTTGCGATCCTGGGTAAGCCTGCCTCTGCAGTCCTGAAAAGCAGCTCTGGCTGGCTAGTTTCTTCAAACCGAACCCAGAGTCAGATACAAGGAGGCAGCAATAGGTCACACTCCAGCAATAGGCCAAAACGGGAAAATGGGTCTGAGACCGGGCTATTGGCAGTACGGTAAGCCAGGCTCAGAATATGGATGTGGTTTTTTAGTACAGCCAATAGCATGTGCTGACAAGTATGTCGGAGGACAGGAGGAGATGGAGCACAGGAAGACACCAACGTTCTGGACAGGAGACCACATGAAGAGAGTAGCCCTTGCTGAGGAAAAACTCCACAAGAGCTGATCTGAGGAATGGCAGAGAGAATATGAAGAACTGGATGCAGTGTAAGTTCAGTTCCGGGAAACTGGACAGCCTGTATGAGTCAGGAATTGGGGAGAAAGACCTAGAGGGAGACAGCCGAGGGAAACACCAAATACACGTGAGGAATTCAAGGGAAAGCCCAGACAAGTTCCATGAACCTGGAAACAAGGCAATGCTATTAGTCCTGCAAAACTAAGTAAGATCTCCGAGGCTTTGAGTGCTGAAAGAGAAGAGATGCCAAGGGTCAAGGCCCAGAGCACTCTCACATTTACAGCCATGAGGAGAGAGAGGAGGATCTGACAGAGAGGCGGAAGAGATGGGTCTGAGTCTCAGGAACCAACAGGAGGGTAAAGGGAGGCATTGCTCTGCAGAGAAGCAAAGCGAGCTTCCCTGCGGTCACAAACTCCTCAAAGCGAGCTTCCCTGCGGTCACAAACTCCTCAAAGCCAGCTTCCCTGTGGTCACAAACTCCTCAAGAGAGCTGCTGCTGTACTGTCACCTGGCTTAGTGCTCGCCGAAACAGTGAGCTTAAAAGGAGCAAATTACAAAGGAAAATCAAATCAATACTCAACCCCCGCCCCCAGCATAGCAGGGTGGGGATACTTAAGATTTCCCATCTCACAAGATGCATTAATCAAATCATTAGATCTCCTAGGTACCCTCCCTAAGGCAAAATATAAAACACTGAAATTTCTAGTTCTAAACACCAGACAGAGGTAAGTCCAATGAGCTGTGAGTATCATGGTAAGGAAGCCAAACCTCCTGTCAGATAGCTTGGATCTGCAAATAAACACTCCTGATCAGGAACTGAAGAGCCATCGCATGTCAACTGCAAATAATTAATACTGAAGGCAAAACAGTGGGGGCAGTCAGTAAAGGACCTTTGTGGGAAAAGGCTTCATCTGTGTGAGGTGGAGCGTCAGAATTTTGTGGTATCTCTCGCCTTTAAACACATCACTCTAAAGGCAGAGGCAAGCAGACCTCTGTGAGTTCAAGGCCAGCTTGATCAACACAGCAAGTTCCAGGCCATCAGGACTCCATAGCAAGACTGTCTTAAAAAAAAAAAGAAAGAAAGAAAGAAAGCCAGGCAGTGGTGGCGCATGCCTTTAATCCCAGCACTTGGGAGGCAGAGACAGGTGGATTTCTGAGTTCAAGGCCAGCTTGGTCTACAGAGTGAGTTCCAGGACAGCCAGGGCTATACAGAGAAACTCTGTCTTGAAAAACCAAAAAAAA
>JADRCC010264441.1:697-28636 GCA_019843855.1 Hylomyscus alleni | reverse complement strand
TTTTTTTTTTTTTTTTAAATAAGAATTATTCAGGGAGTGAAGAAGTCTGGCAGGGTAGGGTAGGGTGATGGAGGTTGGGGACATCCTCTTGGAGACAAGGAAGGAGGACTGGGATGAGGAAATGTCAGAGGGCAGACTGGGAGAGATATAATGACTAGACAGTAAAATAGTTAAAGAAAAGTAGAATAAATAAAGAGAAATAAATTCAAAAAATAAAATAAATCATCTACTACAAATTATTTATTAGAGGAAATGAGAATTCTTTTATGAAGAACTCAATCTCATACATAATATCCAATCATAGGCCAAAGAGATCAGCTAGACAGGCAACTGAGAATATGTGAAAGATAATAGAAGCTGATGCAGAACTTGTGGTTCAAATAGGAAATGATGACATTTGCTGCCAGGAAGCTTATGATATACTGCATGTGGTCTCACAACCAGACACTGTGTGGTGTTTATTTCTTACCAATATATAAATGATGGAAGTGAAAATGAGATCTAGCTCATTTGTCATGAAACAGAAGATTTTTAAAGAAAAGAGGATTAGCATGAAAAGTATTTACAATGATGCGAAATTGGGGGAATGAAACTATTTGAAAATAATTTGTAGTTCTTATGAGTTTTAGACTTATTTTAGAAGACATTGATTAAGCTCTTATTATAAAAATTAATGCATGCAAATGACTACAGAATCTATATAAATAATTTTATCACTGGAACTTGAGATACTACAGAAAACCATAAGAATATAAAGTATTTTACAATCATATCAGTAGCTTATTTCATTGTGACCACTATCAGAAGAAAGCAGCTTCAAAGGAGAAAGTATTTATTTTGTCTAAGGGTTTCAGAAGTCTTTGATCCCTCATCAGATTGACTATGGACCTGGTAGGAAGCAGAGAATCACAACAGTGAGATGATAGAGAAAGGAGCTGAGCATTTCAAGATAGACCAAAAAACAGAGAGCAAGAACAAGAATAGGTATAACTGGGGTGATGGCTCACTGGGAGAAAGTACTTACTATAAAAGTGTGAAGATATGTGTTTGAACTTCAGAAACCAACATAAAGATTGGGGGGAAGGGTTATGTATCTATAATTGTAGTCTTTCTATAATATGATTGTGTTGAGGTAGTAGATTTACTGGAAGGTTGCGAGAAGGCTAGATTGGCATATAAAATGGTAGGTAATGAACAGATGCTGTCTTAAAATATGGTATATTATAGGAATGTCCTCTGACTCCCATATATGTGTTGTAGCATATGTATACCTGCAATAATATCTATCAACATATGCTCACACACACACACACACACATACACACACACACACACACACACACACACACACAGAGGGAGAGGAAGAAAGGGGGAGAGAGAGAGATCAGTATAAATTCAATCCTTGCTGACCTGCTTCCTTTATTTAGGCACTACGTCCTAATTTTCTGACACAGTTAAAATACAGCATCACACAAAGGAACTAAACATCTAACATCAGACTAGGTTGAATACTTTCTACTCAGTCTTCCATGACAAATTACAATAAAGCACTTTCTTAAAAGAATGCTTTAATTGAGATAGAATTATATCATGTTCCCTCTCTTTCCTTCCCTAGCCCCTCCAAGATATCCTTCCACAAACTCGTCTCATAGTCTCCACATTCAACTTAGACCATGTCTTTCTTTGACTATCATTATTGAATATATATGTGAATGTGTGCACATACAGAAATCCAGTCTGGTGAGTATTGTTTTGTGTACAGCCTTTCAAAATTGGTAGATATGAGCTAAGCAGCTAGAAAGCATTTTCGTAAGGTGTTAATTCTTTTTCCAGCAGTCATTAGTGTCCTATACTTTTTGTCTAGGAGTGTGACCTGACTAGAGTTACCCCATCTCACAGGAAGGTGTGCACAGATCTTGTCATTGTTCCAGTCTTATTTAGTAAGCCACTTCCAGGACAGTTTCACAGAGCACTTGTTCATATTCTAGTTCTTAAAATATTTTAATTGCCACTTTTATGATGTTTCCGGTGTGATAGATATACTAACTGTGCTCAAAATATATTCCTTTTTGGCTTGACTCCAAATTCTATGCAAGTCGACAAAGGAGGGGAGCAATTAAACAGTTCTACCCAGCTGAAATTCATATGAACCTCAACAATTGTCAGAATTGCAGGTTATGAATAAAGGGACAACAACTGACAGCCTTCCCTTGGTGGCAAACAACAACTAAACAGTTGTACTTAGGGTCCACTTAATGAGAGGGAAATGATGCCTGTTACTGGAAACCTAACCAATTCCTGGGTTTAATGAGAACATAGACCTTAGGAAATAATCTATTACCAGAACTTTACTAGAACAATTAGTTCCTTATTGCATTCTAAATCATATACCTGCAGATAAGTGTAGCTACCACCTCTCAAGAAAGTAGCCTTTCTTTACAGAAAATGGAGACCATCACAAAAAACTAGATAGAAAACTATTGATATTACTATCCTCAAATTTGTGTTTCATGTTTAACTTTATTCCATGAAAACATTTTTTATTTTAAGAAGTATTTCCAAAGAACAAAAGAGATGTAATGTATATGTTTGTATCTGGAATGAAAGCATACTTAGCAATTTCCTAGGGCAACACATGCTCTGAAGATCACATTGATTATCTTTCAAGGTGGCTGTTACACTTCAAATGATATGACCTTTAGCCTGGGAACCTGACATGATCACTCTTTTGAGCAACATGATTTTTGATACGATGTTCTCTCACTTGAAAGCCCATTCATCCATTAATTCCTACATTGTATATGCATGTATTATTTAACAATTTATTCAACACTGATTTACATACCACTGATTACAACTTGATCATTATTGTACATTTGGAAATATTTTGAACAAAATAAAACACAAAAGTGAACAAAACCACTTTTTTGGTTCTAGATAAAATATCTTTCTTTTATTTTACAATTGTATGCTTTTGAAAAATTTCCCCAAAATAGCTTGATTTAAAATTCCATAAGGAAATTTAATACTTCTTAACTGAAATTTTGTACTTTTGTACAAGATCCAAGTTCTGATCCTTCTACTTTCTTTTTTTTTTTAAATTTCATTTTTTATTTCTTTGGTAAAAGAAGTTTCAAATATTATTTGAGAAGAGAAAAAAGAACATAAATCTTGGTTTGGGTTCTCCTAGAAGCAGACCTTGTAAGAACCTGAGAGTCAGCCATTTATTTGTGAAGTGAGCCCAACTATACGAATAAAAATAATGAGGCATGCAATAATGGTACAGCAAGCATGTTTTCATGTCTGGAGCTCAATTCTGTTTGAGAGCTGGAAAACTTCAGTTATCCCCACTGAAGTACTGAGGAGAATCCTTCTACTTTCAATTTTGAAATTACTTTAAATTATAAACATACAAGAGAATAAATGTACAAACTACTACACAGTCATAATAAGGCATTTTCACATGTAGTACCTAGTCAGAACAATAAATCCAGAAATCATTGAAACTTATTGGAAAGAAAGAAAGAAAACCAGGAAGTAACAACACACAAACAAGAAAATGCTATTTTGCAGACCCTCAAATCTCTATTATTTTGATGTGTATTATTATATAAAATCCCATAAACAAGTTGCAACTTGTTCTTAACGAATAATATGACAATGGTAAATGGACATTATTTCCAAAATCACATATTACAAAACTCTATTTAATCACCACACTACATTTTTTTCTGGTCTTCCTCTTGTTGGCTAAAACATTATTATCAGAGAATTTGACCAATACAATAATTGAATATTACCAGTATCCTTGAAATCTGAAAATAAAAATATTTTAGAATCAGCCTTCACAAGATTATAGTTTCTACTAACATGTTGATTACAGATATGTGAGATCATTTACAGAGAATAAATTCAAACTATTTATGATTACACCCCTACACAAATTGTAAAATAAGTCATGCACTGCATGGGTTTGGCTAATTTTGTATGTAACTTGTAACATTATATAGAAAATTAATATGATCTGTATGATAACAAATTATGATATTACACTTGTGAGAAAGAGACAGATAGGCAAAGATAACCATGACATATCCTATGGGGTGTGATCTGAAAAGGAAATAATGATTTCTAAAGGAAAGGAAAGTCAGACTCTGGAAATCAACAGTATTCCCAAGCAAGAACTATCCTAGCATAGTGCATACCAAATTATGCACAATGAATATTTCCAAAATATCATTTGTAAGGGAGTGAATATTTGTAATATGCAGCATTTTCCTCATTGTTTAATATTCTTTAAAGAGAAATAAAGTTTCCTTTCAGAAAAATTAGATAGCATTGATGTCAAAACTCTGTAATTTTGTAGCCCCTTGTACACTTTCCACTTTTCATGTGATTCCCTAATAATAGCAAGTATCCAAAGAGTAATAGTTTGGACTCTTTATTGACATTAAATAGATGCAACTATTCAATACAAACACTCTTGGTTATTTTTATTAAGTATTGTATTATACTTTCCCTGGATATTAAAAAGAGCACACTGGCAATTGAAAAGAAGTCACAAAATTCCTTAAACCAGAGAAACATGAAACATGAGTCTGCAGTCACCTAGATCATTTTAACAGCACAGGAGATTTCTTTAAATGCCTGATGGCACACAGATAGTAAATAACCAATAAAATTATCTTCTTTCTTACCATAGTTCCTATATGGAATATACAAAATATGTCCCCAAGACTAGGAATATAGCAGTGGGTAGAATACTTGCTGCCCTGGAGTGAGGGCATGAATTTGCATCCACAAATCCAAGAAAAGATAGATGTGAAACTTTTACTTAGAGATAAAAGACAGAAATCACAGAGTGTTCAGGGGCCAGCTAGCGTGATATACGCAGTGGAGAATGAGCCACGTTGATGCAGAATAAGAAGACAAGAATTGATATATGAAGGTGTTCTCTGTCCTCCACATTCTTTTTTGACACATTAAGACACATTCAAACATGCAAATATACATATGCATGTATACACACAAAGATACACAGTACAAAAACAAACAAGAAGTGTACATGAACAAATCCCACTTTGATTTTGCTATTGAAGATCAATCCAATTGTATCAACTCGTTTACTTTAAATCACTATTTTGTTCTTTATAATCTATAAATATTCAAAAAGTTTGATTATAATTTGTTGGAGTGCTAATCCTATGCTATTGAATTTTCTTTCCCCAAAAAATCAGATTTGAAATAAACTCTGTTTTAAGTTTCTTTAAAAGTTTAGGCTGACATTTCTACATAGCTGAATATTTTACTCATTTTTATTATTGTATTGAAACTCAATTTCTTTTATTTTTTACATATATGGTCAGAGTGACAAAATATAGTGTTCTAGACATTTTAAAATAATGAATATGTATACTTAAATTATTAAGTAAAAGTGTTTGTATAGAGAAATATATAAAAATAGAGATAGAAAAAGAGAAAGACATAGATGATAGAGAAACAGACAGACAGATAGATATAGAGAGGTAATGTCTTAGTCAGGGTTTCTATTCCTGCACAAACATCATGACCAAGAAGCAAGTTGGGGAGGAAAGGGTTTATTCAGCTTACTTCCACATTGCTGTTTATCACCAAAAGAAGTCAGGACTGGAACTCAAGCATGTCAGGAAGCAGGAGCTAATGCAGAGGCCATGGATAGTCTTGTTTGCCCTGGATTGCTCAGCATGCTCTCTTATAGAACCCAAGACTTCCAGCCCAGGGATGGCACCACCCACAAGGGGCCCTACCCCCTTGATCACTAATTGAGAAAATGCCCCACAGCTGGATCTCATGGAGGCACTTTCCCAACTGAAGCTCTCTTCTCTGGGATAACTCCAGCCTGTGTCAAGTTGGCACACAAAACCGGCCAGTACAGGTAGATTTATATTTAGTGTATATACCAAACCAAAGTTTGTGGGCATATTACTAACAATTCATGCATGTGATGTAATTCCTATTAAAATAGGGTCAATTTACACATTGGATAAGACCCTCCTGGGGCATCTTGCCACCAATATACCAAATTGAACAACTGTGCATCTAAACTACACTCAGAATAGTTAAGAGATAAACATGGCAAATAATGTGGTTTTTTTTTTATTTTTTATAATAATAGGAAAACTTGTATCATGATTTGCCAGAAAAACTTATGGTGCCCTTCCTGAACTTCAAAAAGTTCGTCTTTTCAAGCAACTGCTTCTATAAAAGAAAGGAAATACTCAGTACAGGCCTTGAATTTGAAACCTAATCTTATACTATTGCCGACCAATGTCGAAGATTCAACCACTGGAACTCTGTTAGTCCAGGCAACTGATGAAGTCTACCTGATACTCATCTAAACCTTGTATCACAGTATAGGGATCAAGAATTGACCTCTTCAAGAGAAGAATATGAAAGACAGCATAAAGCTTTGTCTTGGATGTTAGTTTCACATTTACTGCAGTTAGGTTCAGCATTCAGGAACTGAAAGCTCATACCACATCACTGGTCATGCATGGATCCTCTATCAGTCTGGCATTTACTACGTCAATTCACTTCTTCATTATAGTCAACATTCTGCCTGCATAATTTCTATTATTTTTTTATTTAATCTTTAATCTTTTTTTTTGCAGTTCAGACTTTATCCCCCTACACATCCATCCTCTTACTGTTCCACATCTCACATCTCTTCCCCCTGTCTACAAGAGGATGCCCCCACTCCCAACCCACCACTCCTCCACAATCCCTAGAGCCCAAAGTCTCTAGAGGGTTCAGGTGCATCTTCTTTGACTTCTGTTATTAGAACTGGTCTTGGGAAAAGACTAGATCCAATTTCAGCTATAATCTTGATTGCTGTAGAGAATGGTCCCACCAACTTTCCTCAACTACCACTAGGCTGAGGCATATAAAGAGAATTCTGGAACTAACCCCTAGAAAGTCTTCCTGAGATATACTTGTGTTTCAAACTGCATATTCAGTTGCTGCAGTGTGTATACATTCTGTAGAAGTTTTTGAGCTGTAGGATAGCCAAATTTATTGTTAGCCTAGATTTCTGAGATTATTAATGAAGACTGTTATCTTTTCAATATCTTGAATCAAGCAGTTTATATACCTTTTGACATGTTTATACAAGGCTAGAAGAATTGACATGCAGGGACCTACCTAATTGTTTGCATCAACCTTTCAGGGACAAAGGTTCTAGACCAAACTAAAAAGAGCAAGTTAGGTGAGCTCCAGTATTCATCTCTATGCTTGCTGTGAGATTAATAAATGGGGTAAACTACCTTATTTGGCTCATTATAATTTGCATGTTCTTCAGGAACCATACAGCTTTTTCAGACTTCACTGAACTATAAAAAGTGTTTTGGGCTAGATGAATGATGGCTACTTTAAAAGAAAAATCCCTACTGGCTTTTGAAATTTTGTCACAGTTACAAAGTAGCCTACACTGTTTGACATTTAACACTCAACTGGGCATAGACAATTTTATAGGTTGGCATTTTGCCTAGTCACCAATAACTGGCAAGATGCATCACAATAATACTTCCTGCTCCAGAACATTCTCTTGCACTAATATCCATTCTGTTTTCCTTTAATGCTTTTGTGTGTTGCCATGAATTAAGGTATATTCACCCTTGGTATTACTAAAACCCAAATATTTGACATAAAAGTAGCTACTAAAAATCCATAATTCTGTTCTATATGAGACATCTGCTCACTGTGAATGGCCTTCATTCAGAGGCAACCTTAAACAGACCATTACAGGAGCAGCTTCTACAGAAAGCACAGTGAGATCACTTATGTTTTCCTAGTTAAAAGGCATTACCTTTTAACCATTTAGTGAGGTGGTAGTAAAGTTCTTAAGCCTTGCAAGGTCTTACCAGAACTGAATTTGTGATTTTAATCACTAATTGTGCTTACAACTGCAGCCCAACATAGCACTGCCACCATTGGATCCCAGTAATGCTGTAGGACCTTTACATTTTTTACTTCACTTACTGTATTAGTGAGTGTTCTCTAAAATCACAGAACTTATGGAATGTCTCTATATACTAAGGGAATTTATTGTAATGTTTTACAGTTTGCAGTCCAACTAGCCCAACAATGGGCAGTTGTGAGTGGGAAGTCCATGAAACTAGTTGTTCCATAAGGTTAGTTTTTTCAGCTGGACTTCTGCATAAGCTAGAATCCTGGAGAAGAAGGTTCCAATAAATTGCTAACAAGTAAGTGCAAACAGATGAAGAGGAGTGAGGCTTCCTTCTCCCATTATCTTTATGTAAAAGGTATGTCCAGCAGAAGATATGACCCAGATTAAAGTTGTGTATCACCACATCTACACTTGGAACTTGCTCTATTCGAGGCTAGATTAACCTGTGAGATCTGTTTGCCTCTGTCTCCTGTGATTAAAGGCCTGCACTGCCTTTCTTAGACTTAAATTTTCATGGCCACTATGCCTCAAGATCTGGATCAAAAGCATGTGCCACCATATGTTAAGAAACAGGTCAGAAATCTGTGTCTTTCAGCCTCAAGATCTGGATCACAGGTGTGCTCTCCATTTCTAGATTATAGGTCTTCTTCTTCCTCTACTTCCTTTTCCTCTTCTGCTCATGCTTCTTCTGTCTCCTTCTTCTTCTTCTTCTTCTTCTTCTTCTTCTTCTTCTTCTTCTTCTCCTTCTTCTTCTCATTCTCCTCCTTTTTCTCATTCTCCTCCTTCTTCTCATTCTCCTTCTTCTTCTCCATCTTCCTCCTCCTCCTCCTTCATTTTACTTTTTTATTCACTTTATATCCCAGTTCCACCCTTACAAGTCTCTCCCTCATTGCTCCTCTTTTTCTCTCCTCTGTCCCCCCTTCAGTACCACCCCACCCTGGGACATCTAGTCCCAGCAGGACTAGGCACTTTCTCTCCCACAGAGACCCAATCAGGTAGTCCAGGCAGGGGGAATGAGATCCAGTGGCAAGGAATAGAGACTGAGACAGACCCCTCCCCTTACTTGTTAAAGAATCCACATGAAGACCAAGGTGTACATTTACTACAAATGTATAGGGGGTCTAGGTCCAACTCCTGCACACTCCCTGGTTGGTATCCCAGACTCTGTCAACCTCTGTGGCCCCAGGATAGTTGATTCTGTGGGTCTTCTTGAGATGTCCTTGACCCTTCTGACATGTTCACTTCTATCTCCCACTCTTTTTTTAATTACATAATTTTTCTTTATTTACATGTCATAAAATATCTCCTTTCCCAGTTTCCCCTCCAAAAAACAAAAACAAAAAAACATAAAACAAAAAACAACAACAAGAATAAACCCCTGTTCTCTCCCGGATCTCCTGTCCCTCTTCTCACCACCCCACCCTCTCCTGCTTACTGGCCCTGGCATTGTCCTACACTGGGGCATAGAACCTTCACAGGACCAAGGTCCTCTCCTCCCATTGATGACAACTTGGCCATACTCTACTATACATATGCTGCTTGAGCCATTGGTCCCATCATGTGTACTCTTTGGTTGATGGCTTAGTCCCTGAGAGCTCTGAGGGTACTAGTTAGTTCATATTGTGGTTCATCCAAAGGGGCTGCAAACCCTTCAGCTCAGGATGTGGGCTTCAGAATTTGCCCATATTCATAGTCAGTTGCAAAAAGTGTTACTCTTTTACATTGTAAGCCTTACTATACACAAATTTAAATATTTTGTAGCTCTTTCCAGATGTAAATAAGTCAACAACGAAGAATAGCTATGAGACCTACCTATTTCTTTAATCTTTTACAAACTTATATTGTATATTGGTATAGATCCTTTTATTCTGTCAAACCTCTCCTGGTTCATAAAATCATGTCTAACTCTGCAGTTTAACAAAGTTACTTGAGACTCATACCAGCCTCAAAATCACTGTAGAATTAACTTCTCTTTAAAATTTCCAGTGAACAAAGTTCTCTCTGGCTCTATGAAATAGGAATTAAATAGAGTTTGTTTCCTAAGATCCTTCTTCCTTTGTGATTCCTGGATATCTTTGCGAACTTCGAATATCTAAAATCATGTACACTTAATGGCTCTTGTAAACTAGTCCTTCAGTGCCTGATTTTCCACATTTTGATTAGGGTTATACAAACTTCATACTACAGAGCTATACATGGTTACAGTGGTTAGTTTTTGTCGCTTTAAAGAAGTTGGACTGATCCATTCATTCCCATGTCTTCCCACACAAGGCTATGGGAGACTTTTTATTGTTTGTTTAAAATTATTTCCCAATTCTAGAAGTTAAGTTTCTACTTATTCCTTGATTAACATAGTTTCCCTTAAAAGATCACTGTAAAGGCACCGGTCTTAATGTTAGTTCACAGATTTATTCCCTTCTCAACCACTAGAAGTCATACTTGAAGGGTATTAGTTATCACCTCTACCATGTTGTCCTTTTTTTCATCTTCTCGTTTAACAGAGTATAAAGATATTAAATGTTTTATACACATATTTTAAGAGACATATTTTGATCCATAAGAGGAAATAAATTGTTGTGAAATAATTCATTGTAGCTTTAAAGCATAATATCTGTGAGATTAAATGATTTATTCAAGTTCCCTAAAGTTATTATTGCCAAAGCTCTGCTAGTCCTCAGATGCCAGAGAATCCCATTCAAAGTCACTAGGTCTCACCATAGTCCTTCTGTTCTGTGATCAAGTGTTCTGCTGTGTGTTAGGAAATTGCACTCATTATCAAACCATCACTCTTAAATTATTTTCTCATTTTTTTGGCTTAACATAATTACCGTTGTAAAATCATGTGCTCCTAATAAAATATCATAATATAAATTGACATTTGAAGAAGTTACCTTGTTTACATTGGGTAAACATTTTATCTTCCTTTTCTAAAGATTCATGAACATCCTTAAAGGGCTCTACAAATATTCTGTATACTTTCATACTAGATCATCTTCAAGATTTTCTAGACATGAGTCTTATCTTGGCAACATAAAAGTACAAGAAAATACAAAAATACTTTATAAACAATTGTTACTCACATACAATTCATATTAGATTTACATAATTGGAGAGTAACTTGAGACTTTAAAACAAGGAAAGAAAGGATGAACTCCTTTTTACCAGTGATAAAATTACACTAAACATAAACAGCACAGTGTTCCAGTGTATAAATCATGCAAATGGCAAATTACTTAAACATAGCTACAATCAAGGGTATAATAGAAATGTTTAACACAAAATTGGAGGGACTCAATTTGCTATGTATGTTTTAGGTCTGGAGTAGGAAACAACAGGCAAACTGTGATTCAGAATGATTTATAAATAAGCATCATTCCACACCATAATAAATTATTCCCATCTTGGTTTTAGTTGTCCTTTATTTCAATCACAACAGCCATTTTAATCATCTGGTGATCTTTACAATGCAGACTTCTTAAGTAGTAAACAAACTGTCAAATTTTATGCACCTGGATCTATTTTTCTCTTTGTGGTTTGAGGGGGTTTGTGATGGTTTGTATATGGCACTACTGGAAGGTGTGACCTTGTTGGTGTAGGGTAGGCTTGTTTTAATACCCTTCTTCTAGCTGCCTGGAAGTCACTCTTCCATTAGCAGCTTTCAGATGAAGACTTAGAACTCTCTGCTCCACCTGCACCATGTCTGCCTGGATGCTGCGATGCTTCCCACTTGGTAATAATGGACTGAACCTCCAAACCTTTAAGCCAGCCCCAATTAAATGTCCTTACAAGAGTTGCCTTGGTCATGGTGTCTGTTCAAAACAGTAAAACCCTATAACAGGGTTCTTTCACCATATTGCATGTGAGATAAAGAATCATATATCCAATTATAAAAATAACCTTTTACAGGTTATTTGTTCTATTTCATTTAGTTTTGGGAAAGTGATGATTATTTATATAAGAACTATCTATTGAATTAAAATTGAATTAATTTTGAATTAGAAATGAAAGGAAATATTGAATTAAAACCACAAGGAAACCAGACTTGTTTGATTGGAATGTCTTTGAAAGTGGTAGATAAATTAAGAGAAGAATGCAGATATTAATGTATACAAATATGTATGTATATGGATTGAAAATAAGTTCATGTTTTTGAAATGTGCAAAGGGTGTAGTTCCAAATAAACTTTTGAAGCCAAATATTTCTGTCTTTATATTTAGTTTCAAAGCACTTTTTGGAATAACAATATTAATAAACATGTATTACATATGTTTATATTCATCAAGACAAAATATGGAATTATTAGTGTAAGTGAAAGTTCAAAATAATATCGACTCACAATATATCACCATATGACCTAATATTGGAAAGATAGCAGAAAAATTCAAAAAGATAGATGAATGAATTGATATTGGCAGCTGTCTCAGTAGTATCTGATTTTGGCATAAGGATATAAAGTATGAATGGAACTTGAATGAAGAAATCTAAACCACAGGAACAAAGAAGTTTTTATCATGACACAAATAGATATAGACCGCTGTTAAAATTAACTCTATAATATATTAATTTACCATTTAACAATGTAAATGGTTTCTGCCTCCCTTAAATTTGTGTTTGTGAATGTGTGTGTGTGTGTGCTTTTTGTGTGTATACTTTTGTTTTATAAAGCTCTGTTGTACAAGAAATCTGTATACTAAATAGTCACAAATTCTGTGCACGTTCAGATCAATGATTACAGGCATTTGTTATTTCATGCAATCATTTCTTGTCTTTTACCTACTCACTACAGAGTTAAAGAAAATTATTCCTTATATGGCAAAGTCAAATGTATTTGAAATACCAATATTAAAAAATATCTTGCATTCAAGGAATACTCAAAGAGTTCTTCACATTGTTCTTCTTTGTAAAGGTGACATAATTTATATCACAGCAATACAAGACAAGTGTTTAGAATTCTCTACTAGCTAACCTTGGATATAACTACTTTCAACATCATACAAATAGCATGTGTTGGGATTTCAGTCCTCTGATAAGGCATTACCTAGTTAGTCATTGGAACACTGGAAGCAGAAATTCTGCACCTCACAGTTATGTATGTTAAGAAAAGGAAGGTCTATTAATCAATAAAGGATAGGAACAAAGTTCTAATAAATCCATATCATGACTAAATTTATCTTAATACGGTTTACTTCTTGCTCATCATGTCGACCTCACAAGTAAGTGTCTTAAAACTAAACATATTCTTGTGTTGTTTCAGAAATACATTTTGAGACTCTTGACTATTTAGAATTGTCACACTCATCATAACAAAGAAAGATAAAGTAAAGATTCTCCCCACACATATATATTGTATGTATTTTTCCTAGAACTTGATTTAGTGTAATTTTAAAGGACAAAGTAAATCATATAACTCCATTTAACACGAATGAAGTAAGTGTAAATATATTTTATGTTTCTGAGGAAAAAATAAAATGTTGCTTACCAGCATTCAGAAATAATGACTTAGCTAATTAATTATTAAAAATGCTTTTTCACACTAACTAAAACAGTGGAACCACAAAACATTAAAAAATATTAACAATGATTTGTTAAATGTTAAATCACAATATTTCATTAATGTTACTAGTTCTAACGAATCCATCCCAAATGCTAATAATTGTGTGTGTGTGTGTGTTTATGCATGTGTGTATGTGTGTGTGTGCCTACATTCTTCTTATGCACATTTTAAGATCAGAGGACAACTTGCGAGAGTTAATTTTACCTACTATTATGTGTTCTGGGCATCAAACAAAGGATAGCAGGTTGGCTTGCACAAGAAGTACTGCCTTTCAAATGTCTAATGATGGATGAAGTGGATGATCCCATGCTCATTAGATTGGTATAGAATAAAAAAAAATGGAGGAGGAGGAGGAGAATGAGGAAGAAAAAAAAGGATGAGACAACACTGGTAGGAAGTATTTGAGAGAATATTTAGGAGGGTTGGAAGAAAAATGGGAAATGGGGGAATGATATAATCATATTTCACTCTCTGCAGTTATGCAATCTTTAAAACTAATAGAAAGCAAACAAATGTTCTATTCACCATTCTTTTTATTACGTGCAAACTGATCTTTGGATTATGTAGAAATCAGATGAACTAATTTTTATGTCAGTATGTCTTTAAATAACTCTGCAGTCAGCCTTTTGATAGATTTTAAGATTTTGTTTCACTTCACTTGAATAACTGTTAAACCATAGCAAGGCACTAAATGTTGTGCTTTGTGAGGACGACGGCAGGTGTTCTGTTGAGGAGAAAATCCCTCCAGCTTTATTTGTTTTTCCTCCCTACCCTAGTCACATATCAATTACTCATGACAGTTATGTATTTTTTTAGAAGTTGAATTCTTTTCTGCCAGATTGTATATAATCAGTCATCAATGAGAGGAGAGGCCCTTGGCCCTGTGAAGGTTCTGTGCCCCAATGTAGGGGAATGACAGGGCCGATAAGTGGGAGAGGGTGGGGTGGCAGACATGGGGAGGGGGGAGGCAACAGGGGTTTGTTCTAGTTGTTTTTATTTGTTCATTAAAAATAAAAAAATAAAACTAAGGCTTTTAAATTTACCGATGAGATTAGTATATCCTCTTTCTATGTTGTTTAAATCCTTGTCTAGAATATTCATCAATAAGTTCCATAACATATGATAAATCAAATCTTGAATCGAACCCAAGGAGAGAGTAAAGCATGAGTTAGAATCTCTCCTTGAGGAACCCTAGTCTCTTGTAACAAAATGTGACACAATTGAGTCTTGCACGTATCCTTTATTCTGCTTACCATTTATTTTCATTATGCAAATGCTAACATAGAACTTTATCTTAAAACTATTACTTGATTACAAATTAATGACATTACCCATCTCTGGATAGCCATGAAATTCATAAAAATATGATTCAATGATGTATTTACTAATTATATTAGTAAAGTCTACTCTTAGATTCACAAACATCTGGGAGAAGGGAAGTACTCATGCTATAGCTAAGCATCGTCATGTCTAGAAGTAGAAATATATCTCATGAGCAAACATAAAAAACATACCAGAATAAACAGGAATTTATTGATTAATCAAATTTTTATTTTATATATGAAACAAACATAAATGTACATGTAAATTCTTTCAGTATCTGAATATGTGGTTTAGTGGTGGTGCCTTTACCTAAATGTTCCCTTCAGCACAGTGAATAAGATTCTAACCTTGCCCTAGAGAGTTTACAAAGAGAGTATATGACATTTTAGATGCTTGTCATTAATTCTATGTTTACACTGATTAAAAAGGTGGACATCAGATCAAACTATCATCTAGTTTAATATCTACATATCCATAGATTAATGCCCATCAGTGCATGATGGCTTACTCAGAATCCAATAACCTATCGATATTCAGACAATAATTGTGGAGGGCTCAGCCCCAAATTGAAATCAATATCACACTGCTTCTCAAGGCTCAGGAACCATTCAATAGGGGAGGAGAATAGATTTTAAAATTCAGGTGTTGGTAAGGACCGGGGAGAAACTCTTATCTCCTAGGTAAAACAAATCAGAGCAGCTGTAGCTGCTCAACACTGGCAAAAGGTCAAGCTGGTCAACATTCCAGCCTGAAGTAATTATGGGATCTTGGGTTCAATTTGTTGGTAAGTAGCTATTGGTAGCACTAGGCTACTGGAGAAGAAAGAGTTTTATGTAAGTAGTGGCCCCCTGTCGAGTAGATAGCACAATCCTAGAAGTGTGTTGCCAGAACATTTGGACTTGCTGAGTCACCAAAAAATATTTTCAGACAAATTTAAAAGAGGATGAGTGGTGAGGGTTGTGAATTGAACTGAGAGGTGATAAAGAAAATCTGCAACAGTTGTAATCAAAATAGTATGTATGAAACACTCAAAACAAATATAATATTATGTATTCAACAGTTTAGATATTTGGAAAAATATTTTTTTGTCATTTATTTATTTATTTATTTTCTATTTTTTTATTGGATATTTTATTTATTTACATTTCAAATGTTATCCCCTTTTCCAATTCACCCCTCTCAGAAACCCTCTATCCCATTTCCCTTCCACCTGTTTCTGAGAGTATGGTCCCAGCCACCCACCTCCCCACCCTCGAATTCCCCTACATTGGGGCATCAAGTCTTCATGGGACCAAGAGCCTCCTCTCTTAAAGAAGAAAAATGGTCATCCTTTGAGCTTGACATTTTTCCATAATTTTCTTTCATGATAATATCTATAAATTCATATTCATATTTACCAAATAAATACTTAAATATGACTAATGGAATACTTATTCAGGATTCTGGGAAATATTTCAGTTGGTATTTTCTGTTTAATTTGAAGAGCAATGTCTTATTACCAGAGACATGTGAACGCCAGGCAGAACCACCAGTACCATGTAACATAAGACATGCAAGCACACATGTAATTCCACTGTCAGGAAATCAAAGAAAAGAGAATCCCTGGTGTTATCTTACAAGATAACCTCGACACTCATGCCCCAAAAATGAGAGTATCTGTAGGCTTTATCCCAGCAGTGCAGGGAGGGTGCAATATATGGAAATCCATCAAAGTAATCCACTATATTAACAAACTCAAAGAAAAAGAAAAAAACATGATTATTTCATTAGATGCTGAGAAAGTTTTTGACAAATACCCAACACCCCTTCATGGTAAAAATTTTCTGAAGAAATCAAAATATCACTACTTGCAAAGGATATGATACTTAAGCAACCCAAAAAATTCCAACAGAGAACTCCTAAACCTGATAAACAACTTCAGCAAAGTGGCTGGATACAAAATTAACTCAAACAAATCAGTGTCCTTCCTGTACTTAAAGGATAAACAGGCTGAGATATAATTAAGGAAACAACACCCTTCACAATAGTGACAAATAATTTAAATATAAAATCTGTATTACAAGAACTTCAAGTTTCTGGTGAAAGAAGTCAAAGAAGATCTCAAAAGATGTAAAGATCTCTCATGATCATGATTTGGTATGATTAATATAGTAAAACTGGCCATCTTACAGAAAGCAAGATTCAATGCAATCCCCAATCAAAATTCCAAATCAATTCTTAAATGAGTTAGAAAGAGCAATTTGTAAATTCAACTGGAATAACAAAAAACCCAGGATAGCTAAAACTATTCTCAACAATAGAAGAAATTCTGGTGGAATCCCCATCCCCAGTCTCAAGCTGTACTACAGAGCAATAGTGATAAAAACTGATTGGTATTTGTACTGGCTGGTTTTGTGTGCCAACTTGACACAGGGTAGAGTTATCACAGAGAAGGGAGCTTCAGTTGGGGAAGTGTCTCCATGAGATACAACTGTGGGGTATTTTCTCAATTAGTGATAAAGGGGGTAGGGTCCCTTGTGGGTGGTGCCATTCCTGGGCTGGAAGTCTTGGGTTCTATAAGAGAGCAGGCTGAGCAAGCCAGGGAAAGCAAGCCAGTAAGAAACATCTATCCATGGCTTCTGTATCATCTCCTGCTTCCTGACCTGCTTGAATTCCAGATCTGACTTCCTCTGGTGATAAACAGCAATGTGGAAGTAAGCTGAATAAACCCTTTCCTCCCCAACTTGCTTCTTGGTCTTGTTTGTGCAGGAATAGAAACCCTAAGACAGTATTGGTACAATGACAGGGAGGTAGATGAATGGAATAGAACTGAAGACCCAAAAATGAACCTACATACCTATGGTCACTTGATCTTTGACAGTGGAGTTAAAACCATTCAGTGGAAAAAAAAGACAGCATTTTCAACAAATAGTGCTGGTTCAACTGGTAGTTGGCATGTAGAAGAATGCAAATCAATCCATTCTTATCCTCTTGGACAAAGCTTGATTCCAAATGGATCAAGAACCTCCACATAAATTTAGATACACTGAAGCTAATAGAAAAAAAATTAGGGAAGAGCCTTGAGCACATGGGCACAGGGGAAAATTTCCTGAATAGAGCAACAATAGCATTTGCTGTCAATCAATAATTGACAAATGCCACCTCATAAAATTGCAAAGCTTCTATAAGGCAAAGGACACTGTCTATAGGACAAAATGGCAACCAACAGAATGGGAAAAGATCTCTACTAACTCTCTATCTGATAGAGGGCTAATGTCCAATTTATACAAAGAACTCCAGAAGTAAGAATCCAGAGAAGCAAATAACACTATTAAAAAATGGAGCACAGAGCTACACAAAGAATTCTCACCTGAGGAATACCAAATGGCTGAGAAACAACTAAAGAAATATTCAACATCCTTAATCATCAGGGAAATGAAAATCAAAACAACCCTGAGATTCCACCTCACATCAGTCAGAATGGCTAAGATTAAAAACCCAGTTGACAACAGATGCTGGTGAGGATGTGGAGAAAGAGGAATACTACTCCATTGTTGATGGGATTGAAAGCTGGTACAACCACCCTGGAAATCAGTTTGACAGTTCCTCAGAAAACTGAACATAGTACTACTGGAGAACTCAGCAATACCACTCCTGGGCATATACCCAGAAGATGCTCCAACATGTAATAAGGACACATGCTCTACTATGTTCATAGCAGCCTTATTTACAATAGTCAGAAGCTGGAAAGAACCTAGATGTCCTTCAACAGAGGAATGGATACAGAAAATGTGGTACATCTACACAACAGAGTCCTACTCAGCTGTTAAAAACAATGTCTTGATGAAGTTCTTATACAAATGGATGGAACTAGAAAATATCATCCTGAGTGAGTTAACCCAATCACAAAAGAACACACATGATGTGCTCTCGCTGATAAGTGAATATTAGCCCAGAAGTTCAGAATACCCAAGATACAATTCATAGACCACATGAAGCTCAGGAAGAAGGAAGATCAAAGACCACAGTGTGGATACTATGGTCCTTCTTAAGAGTGGTATCAAAATACCTATAATAGGAAGTACAGAGATAAAGTTTCTGGCAGAAACTAAAGGAAAGGCCATCCAGCAACTGTCTGACCTTGGGATTCATCCCACATACAGTTACCCAATCCAGACACTATTGTGGATGCCAACAAGTGCTTACTGACAGGAGTCTGATATAGTTGATTCCTGAGAGGATCTGCCAGTACCTGACTAAAACAGAAGTGGATGCTCATAGCCATATATTGGACTCAGCACAAAGTCCCCAATGGAGGAGCTAGGGAAAGAACCCAAGGAGCTGAAGGGATTTGCAGTTCCATAGGAAGAACAACAATATGAACCAACCAGTGCCCCCAGAGCTCCCAGGGTCTAAATCACCAACCAAACAGTACACATGTAGGGACCCATGGCTCCAGTCATACATGGAGGAGAGGATAGCCTTGAGAGACATCAATGGGAGGAAAGGCCCTTGGTCTGGTTAAGACTTGATGCCCTAGTTTAGGGGAATTCCAGGACAGGGAAGCAGGAGCAGGTGTGTTAGTGAGCAGGGAGAGAGGGAGTAGTGTAGGGGGGTTTTCAGAGGGGATAGAATTTGCTATGTAAATAAAGAAAACATATAATAAAAAAAAGAGAACAATCAAAAAAAGAAAATCAACAATCAAAAAGGACTAGCTGAGCAATTATAACAATTTGTTTATTTTTTAATTCTGAAACATTTTACATTCTTAAGATGACAAAACTAATATTTGATTTCTTTTTATTTTCCTGTTCAGAATTTTAAAATTCTCATTTACTGTCATTTCAACTGATTTTAGGTGTTAAGTTCAGACTGTATACATTATGCATTTTATGGTAAACATTTTTCAAAATATGTGTTTTTGTAAAATATTCATTTAATGGTTGACGATGATGCTTTTTTTTACAAATTATTTTAAAATAATTTTGTAAAGTATTTACAACATTTTTAGACTCCCTGATTTTTGTGTGATCATACATTTTATTTTTAAAAATTAATAAATATTACAAAGTTTAGCATGATGACACAAGTCTGTGACCCTTGCTCTAACAGAGGCTGAGACAGGAGACTTTAAAGATCATGGTCTCTTGGGAAACATACAGATTATGAGACCAATTTGGTGATATGAAAAAGACCCTGTCTCAAAATAAAATGTCTGAAGATGTAAGCTCATTGATAATTATCCTGGCTAGCATGCGGAATGTCCTGATTTAATTCCCAGTATTGTTCTAAAACCAAAACACTCTATTAGTATTCTATATTCCTGATAACCTATGTGTCCTTTCCTGATAATCGGTGGAATTCACACATATTCACAAAATCACCGTGGTGGGTTTAAAATCTTTACAAAATTCACTGTTCATTCCCCAGTTAATGATGGTTTGGTACTTCCAATGTTTGTATTGGTTGCATGTGTGCAAATTGAGCTACTATGTGTAGCAGGCTTTTGCCATAAAAGTTTGATAAATAATTATATTTGGGTGGATAAGTTCCAGTTTTTCAGAGGCATTGCATTAACGATTTCGAAGCAACAAAGTTTCAAACATGATCTTATTAAGTATATTCATTCTGTGAATCTGATGCAATATTCAGGCTATCTATTAAAAAAACAATATTAAGATGTGAAGAGGAAGGAATATTTACTTTTTTTCCAAAATAACATATCTTGAATTTTGAATTTTTAAACATAATTATAACTGGATCTGAGTGGTTATTGGGCCACTTCCCCATTACTTGGCAGAGACCATTGGAGTTGGCAGTCTTTGTCCTGCCAAAGGCCCAGAACTTGACAAGTAGTTTTGGATGAAGGTGTTCCTGGCACAGCTGTTTCTGGGACCGGATAGAGGACTGTGCCTAAAAAATTTTTCAGCCAATATTAGCTCTATCTCCCTTTTTCCTTTTCATAAATATTTATCAAATTTGCAAGAAACAACAGAGAGAAAGGAAACAATATTATAGGAAACAATTCCATTTCATTTTCATGACAATTGGAAAGGACATTTAGAATATTAACTGGTAAAATGAGATAAATTTGTAAAATAAATAAGATTTGTGTCTGTGTATACATACATGAGTGCCTTTGTGTATATACATCTCCTACACTTTGAATAAACTTTCTGTTATATATAAATGATATCTTTTGAATATATTGTCTTTTATTTAATATAGGATTTTTGTAAAATAATATCCTGATTATGATTTTCTTTCACTCTATTCTTCTCAGCTCCTCCCTACATCTACAATACGGATTCAATCATTTTAATCTGTAAATAGCAAACAAACAAACTTGCCATTTATGGTTAGTGGGCCCATATATGCCTTCCTTAGTTGATATAGTGAGTCATTTTCTCTTGGTGTCTTCCATCCCCTTTCCTGAGAGTTCTGTATATTGATCTGATTGCAGCCAGGAGAAAACTGACTCTTCTGCCTTGGGCCCATAGTGATACACCTCCTCCAACAAGGCCACACTTTCTAACACTGCCACTGCCTATGGGCTAAGCATATTCAAATTCATATTCCAATTTCTAGCACTCATTGGCTTGCACAAACACATGAGTTTATTGGGGGCATACCTAGGTGTAACAAATTCATTTAGTCCAACTTCAAAAGTACCATAGTCTATAACAGTTTATATAATGTTAAAAAGTGCAAATTCCAAAGTCTCTTCTAAGATTCATGCAATCCCTAAACTGTAATCCATAGGAAATAAAAATAAAAAATATATATATATATTCACATATATCCAGCATCATGTAGGATATACCTTACCATTCATTCCAAAATGTCATGGTAAGGAAATACTCAAACAAAGCAAAACAGAAAACCAGCTGGGAAATCCAAATTCCTTGTCTCCATGTCTGATATTTATGCACTCTACAAATATCCAGTTCCTTTCATCCTTGTTGACTACTGTTGGCAGATCTGGCATTCAGCAGCAACAAACTTTATACTCTTAGGCTAGTTCTACTTCCTGTTAGAGGCTTTCCTTAGCAGGTATCCCTTGACTCTGGCATCTATAACATCTTGGCTTATCTCAGGTAAATTCAACTTTACAGCTTTTTATTCCAACGTCTGGTATAGACTCATGAACTTCTCAGCTCTTCCAGAGGTCTTGTGTGACTTCAACTCTGCCTTCTGTAGCAATCTAGGCTCTGGTTGACTCTACTTACTGTTTCTGTTGTTCTCATGGAACTGGCATTTCTAATACAGTGGGGTCTTCTGATAGTACTAGGCTTCACCAAAAACCTCTCATAGGCTCCCTTCATGGTGAAACACTCAACTACTTTCCATGACGCTTTCTGATCTGGGCTGTCAACAGCAAATGAAGCTGCACCTTCACAAATGACCTTTCCTGCCCTCTCACAATACCAAGCCTTCTAAGCTGCTATCCATGTCCCCTTAATGACTTCAAAACCAGTACTAATTAGGTGATTCTTACACATTATCAAGTTAAGTTGCAGCAGGAGATACAACATTGGTTATCTTTAGAACACAGTTTCTTTTATTTTTATTTTATTTATTCATTTCATATTCAACTCACTGCCCTCCTCCTGGCCATCACCTGTGGTGGTTTAAGTATGCTTGGCCCAGAGAGTAGCAATATTAGGAGATGTGGCCTTGTTGGAGTAAGTATGGCCTGGTTAGAAGAAGTGTCTCATTCTGGGCATGGACTGTAAGACTCTCATCCTAGCTGACTGGAAGTCAGTCATCTCCTGTTCATCTTTAGAACCAGATGTAGAACTCTCAGATTCTCTGGTATCATGCCTGCGTAAAACTTGCTATGATTACATATTGAAGATAATAGACTGAACCTCTGAAAATGTAAGCCACCCCAAACTACATATTGTCCTTATAAGAGAGTTGCTTTGGTCATGGTATCTGTTCACAGCAATAAAAGACTAATTAAGGCATATGTTGGTACCAAAGATTAGGATATTGCTGTGATAGGGTGAACCATACTTTTGTTTTGAAGAATATTGATTTGGGGACTTTGGATTTGGTAAATTATCCAATGCGTTAAGTGGGGTATAATGAAGCTATGCTAGTAGGAATATGGAAGACTTTGTCGATGAGAGTGACTTGAACTGTTCAGACCTGACCCAAGAGGTTTCTTTGGAGAAGAATTTCAGTGGGTGGTCTAGAGTCTGTTTTTGTGGTATTTTGGTGAAGAATGAGGCTGGGTTTTCTCCTTGTCTGAAGAGTGTACCACTGGATAAAGTAAAGAGAGTATATAATTGGATTGGAAAAGGAAGTCTCAAAAACAAAACAAAACAAAACAAAACAAAAAAAACAAAAAACAAAACAAAACAAAACAAAACAAAAAAAAAAACAAACCAAAAAAGCTGATACTTGGTTCTCTGGTTTAGTCTAATGAAAAATGTTTTAATGAAAAGGAGCAACCTGAGAAAGTAAAAACACAAAATGTATGGTTCAAGTACTAAAGAGGCACCAGCAAGTTAGATGGAGTTGAATCCTATGTTCAATGAGATAAACAGACTAAGGAAATGTTCACTTTCAGGCAAGATCCCATCCAGCTAAACTTAGGTGCAATCATGGTGGTACACACATCTCAGGAGGCAGAGGCAAGCAGATCTCTGAGTTTAAGGCCAGCCTTTTAATATAGTAAGTTCCAAATATAAAAAATGTTAAGTCCAGGGGTGGTGGTACATGCCTTTGATCCCAGGATTCAGGAACCAAAGCCCTGCAGATATCTGATTTCAAGGTCAATCTACAGAACAAGTTCCAGAATAGCCACCTTTAGGCAATGAAGGAGTAGGAAAACAGTAAGTCGATGACAGTATAATAGAACAAGTGGAGTATGTTCCAGCTCCAACAAGCAGCAGAACTCAGCAACTTCAGCCAAATGGCTTTGGCTTTACAATTAAGAATATAAGGGACTACTGGGATAACTGATGCAGGTTAGCTGGAGCCAATACATTAGCAGTGATTAACAAGAGTCCAACATCACTGATGTGAACACTTTCAGGGAACTGTTTTCAGAGAGAAAATAGAAGCTGTATTTCAAAGAAGCCCAAGGCTATGCACTGTGTCTCAGCTGGACTGGATGATAGTACGAATCACCTAGGTGCTACTGCTTTTGAAGGTATGAAGAAGTCATGCAGGTATGAGTTTTCGGACCATCTTCTTAGCTGTCTGAAAGCTTGTCTTTTCCTGTTTTCAATTGGAACAAGATATTGAACTCTCAAGTCCTCTTGTGCCATTCCTGTCTGTGCACTTCCATGCTCCCATCTTGAAGATAATGGACTGAACTTTTGAGCTTGTAAACCAGCCCCAATTAAATGTCAAACTTACAAGAATTGCATTAAATATGGTGTGACTACTAAAGGTTTCAGAAAAAAAAATGTTGCTACATATTATAAGCTGACACTTGGGAATAAAGATGGATTAAGTTGGGTGAATGGAGTTGAGTGGGTCTACATTAGGGTAAAAAGCAGGGAGTTCCACCAAGATCTGCCTAGTCTGCTGAGAGTGGCATCTGGAAATGAAAAAAGATCACAGCAAGTCATCTCCCAAAGAACAGGGGATGAGCCTATCAGATTGGATATGGAAGAATGGAGAGAAAGTGAAGATCTGATATTTGTCTACCATCTTTTCTGTCTACTTGGTACTTACTTTTTTTCTGTTAGGCTTAGCTGGTACATTCACAGAGCAACCCTTTTGGAGTTATGGGCAGGGACAATGGGATGAGTATGGAGGAAGGTTGAAGAAGATCTTCTTTAGTCCCTGGTGGTTGCATAGAGGAGGAAGAGGCTGAAGCAATTATTATGGTACAGAGTTGGCAATGAAACTGAGAGATTGCATTTAAGTAATATAAGAGAAAAATGAAGATCTCTAGTTACCCCACTGGCTTCCCTGTCTGGTGTGGCTTGAAGGTTCCCAGGAATGCCTTTTATTTTTATACTTCTGATTACTATAAAAAAAACCCTAAGAATAGTCTAATTCACATTGCATAAATTCTGTGGAAAAAAAGACTCCACTACACACTATTAAACTAAGTAAGTCAGTTATTAAAATTTTTAAGAAATAAAATGAAAAACTAGTTAGAAAATAGTTTGGATCATAGGATTTCAGTTCTTTTGAGTGTATTCTGTCAACAATGGTTAAAGTTTATGTAGATCTTGAAGGGGAAATTTACCCAAATGTTTTTTGAATTATTTCATAATTAATTTCTTCAAATTAAGAAGGAAATTCACATAAACTATTATTTCAGAAAGTTGTCATATTGTCTTTTAAGTTGTTGCACCTTTACAATGTAACATGTGTTGCTCATAAGTGACTCAGTGACTTCCAGAACAACACAGACCATTTGCCATTGCTCTTAGATGTTCATCAAATGTGGATATAAGTCCATATTACTGAACACACAGCACACTGGATCATAGAACATATGAAGGTAAACTCTGTGAACACCAGGAACTCCCTAGGGAGATGAGTAATTAGCAGACTTACCAATCTCTGAACTATATAAACATCAATACTGACTTGTGTTACAAGATTTTGTACCCATGAGCAAAAGAATGTCACAATTACTATGGTATAACCTATTGCTTTCTGATTGAATTTAGGGCCTACTCCACAAGATGAAACATATTTCTGGAATATCAAAACTAAAAATACCTCATTGTTGGATAATTTACAGTATCTGGAGTTAACATAATATGATTATTTTCCTAAGTGGATAGAGCATGAAACTGCCTTCTAAATTTATACCTTTTCTCCAGTAGATTAATGTAGCTCTCAGAAAAGATCATAGGTGTTGCTTTGTACAATGGATATTGATTAATACCAAACTCACAACTATATAAGCTACAGAAAATGTGTGTATGCAATATTCACCCACAAATCAGATATCTATATTACATTTCTCCCCAAGGATCGAGACCTACTGTGGAAGAGAGGAGAAGATGATTTTTAAGAGTCAGAGGTTAGAAATGACTGGAGTAAAACAGTATCTTCTGGGACAACAAATTTTGTTGATCATGGAAGAGATCTCAGATCAGATTTAAGACAGACCTCTAAGTCCTTGTGTGAGGTTCAGGATATCTCTTTCAATTTCTGATAGGTACTATCCAAGGTCATTAGGTAATAATACCTTGGGAATCTTGTGGACTTTATTGACCAGCAATTTGAAAGGGGAGTTTTTATGCCTGGAGTTGGTGGGGTTTGTTACATAATCTATAACTCTTTGGAAGAAAATTATTTAAAGTAGAATTAGAAATGGAAGGGCAGTATTGATGCAAGAATATAAGATAGAATATCATTGCTAAACACCTTCTGACAAAAAAGTGAAAAAAATGTAGTGACCTCAAATTTAATATATTGCTTCTATTGGCCTTATAGTCTTCTTCCACTATGTCCTCAAAACAACCAGTCAAACAACAACAAAACTCTAGCCACTGGTTGCCACATTGCAATGTAGGGTGACATGAAATATTTCTTTTTTTAAGATTTCTAAAAGACAAAGCAGTACAAATGATACAAAACCAAGATTGTTAGTATCTAACAAAGATCAGAAGCATCTACGAATAAAAAGAAGACAGAGATTGAATCACTTCAGTAATAGTAGTAGTTCAATAAAGAAAATTATTGGTAAATATTTAGGACAGCTAGCATAACACCTCCAGATTTCAGATACTGATTATGCATACAGAAAACAAGAGAATGGAATACAAGTTTCCCTTCTTCTCCATGAAACCCACAATATCATGGTTTTTTTTTTTTGCAAAACACTGAAAATTAGAGAAGTTAAGATTATGATTAATGCAAGAAATATTTATTTATGCAAGAAAGAAATTCCTCCTAATATCCCACCCAAGGTTTTCTTTCTTTCTCTTTCTTTCTCTTTCTTTCTTTCTTTCTTTCTTTCTTTCTTTCTTTCTTTTTTCTCTCTCTCTGTTTCTTTCTTTCTTTCTTTTTTTCTGGTTGATAGTAGCACAGGTTACAAGGAATATTAATAATCAATTGAGTGATAATCTTATGCAGTAATACAAGAATTATGCCTCTGTGTCATTGAAAAGAAGAAAGCAATCACAAGTTGGGAGGTAGGGAGGGACCTAGGAGGGAAAGTGGACAGTGTGGGGGAACCTGATCTGGTATTGGGTGAGGGAAAAGGACTGAAGCCCTGATGACCAGCAGAAAGAATGGAAACAGGCAATCGCAGAGCTAAGAGGTTGGAGGGACTGTCCAGAATGCACCAGAGACCTGGGAGGTGAGAGACACTCAGGAATCAAAGGGAATCAAACCTGAGATGAAGTGCATGACAGTAGGGAGAGGGAATTTATAGAGCCCACCTCCAACAGGAAGACAGGGCATCAAGTGAGGAATAGGGGGGCCACCCCACAATCACAACTTTGACCCATAATTGTTCCTGTGTGAAAGGATTACAGGGGCCAGGCAGTGGTGGCACATGCTTTTAATCCCAGCACTTGGGAGGCAGAGGCAGGCACATTTCTGAGTTAGAGGCCAGCCTGATCTACAGAGTGAGTTCCAGGACATCAAGGGCTACACAGAGAAACCCTGTTTTGAGAAAAAAATAATAATTATAGGGATGGAAATGGAAAGGAGCCTGAGAAAAAGGAGTTGCAGTGATAGACCCAAAGTGGGATCCAGCTCAAGGGAATGTCCCAAGGCCTGACACTATTTCTGAGGCTATGGTGTGCTCATGAAAAGGGACCTAGCATGACAGCACTCCAGAAGACCCAACAAGCAGCTGAAAGTGTCTGATGCAGATGTTTGCACCCAACCATTGGACAGAAGCAGCTGACCCCTGTTGTTGAATAGGGAAAGCTAAAAGAAGCTGAGGAGAAGGGCGACCCTGGAGGAGGACCAGCAGTCTAAATTAATCTGCACCCCCAAGATCTCTCAAATACTTGACCACCAAACAGGCAGAATAAACAAGCTGATTAGGCCCCCTAACACACCTACAGTAGAGGACTGCGGGTTCTCTGTTCATTCAGAGATAATGCACCTAACCTTCAAGAGAGTAGAGGCCCCAGAGAGTTTAGAGGTTAGGTAGAGTGGATTGCGGGGACATACACGTGCAGACGTGGGGGGGGGG
>JADRCC010264398.1:1872-17384 GCA_019843855.1 Hylomyscus alleni | reverse complement strand
GTGTGTGTGTGTGTGTGTGTGTGTGTGTGTGTGTGTGTATGTGTGTACCTATTTACTGACTCTTGGGCCTTAGCAAAATGTATCTCTCTTTCTCTCTGTGTGTATCTATATATAATCCTGTGTGTGTGTGTGTGTGTGTGTGTGTGTGTGTGTGTGTGTATGTGTGTACCTATTTACTGACTCTTGGGCCTTAGCAAAATGTATTGCAATCTGCTCTAAAACTAGAAAAAGGCGAATTTTTATAATCAATAGATATTTGGTCTAAAGAAGCCTGAATTTTTAAAGCAAAATCTGATATCAAAATATATGTGAGGGAGTCCTGACACTAGCAAATATATAGAAGAAGCCAGACATAATAATACCATTATGATCAACTATCCAAGATCAATGCAACCAGATATAAGATTAAAAAGGAACAAATACCTAGAACTAGACTCAAAAAGGAAAATGACACATGGGAATAAATACTACCTACCATTAAGCTAGAGAAGGTCACTTGAGAGTGTTTATTGTCACTACATCAGAAACTAGGACATCAAGGAATACAAGGACTAAAACACTGGATAGGAAAATGCACTATTCAGGCACCTTGGCATGTTACTAAGAATACTATTAGCCAGATAGTTGTGGCACATACCTTTAATCCCAATACTCAGGAGCCAGAGTCAAGAGACTCTTTGAGGTCAGCCTGGTCTATAGAGTAAGTTCCAGGACATCCAGGGCTACACAGAGAAACTGTCTTGAAAAACAAACAAACAAACAAATACTATTAAAGGTTGTGAAAAAAAGTCTCACACATACTTTTCAACTAGATACAACTCTATTGGTAAGATAGATGTATTTAACTATACAATACAAATATACTTCATAGGACCATTAACCAAATATAGGAGTAAATATACATGAACAATGGCAGACACCTTTATAGGATTAGGCATAGTAGTAGCACGTACCCTACACAGCAAGCCTCCATGAACAATCTTTGATTCTGGTACATGGCCTTTGATTGTCCTAAGTTTATAAGAATAGACTCTGACAAAGGCCCATACTTCACAGGCATGACCTAAGAACTAGCAAATAATTAGATATCTAATGGAATTTCTATACACCATACAGCCCTAGAACATCAGGAAATATGAGAGATGTAATGCTATAGTCAAAGGACAATTAATGTTGTCTGGTTAACTTAACCTGCAATTGGCTTTTATTAATAAAACAGCTTATACCCTGACCCAGCTGGGACTTAGCCTATCTATAATATTTTGTTCTTTTCCAACATCTGGAATTCAGCAACACCTCCAATAACACCTGGAGATATTAGGCACTAACTACACTATTTGCTTCAGTGGCATACTGATTGAAAGATGAAATGAAAGATAAAGGTGACATTGCCATCTTCAAATTAATGTTCACACAACTTAGTGGGACATAGTATTAGACTAATTGCACAGATCTTAAGTTTTATCAGTTTCACTCACTTTATATTCAAATTAGTTTTGAGATTTGGCCTCCCAGATATGAATTATTTTGTTCCAGATTTATTTTGGTTAGGAGAAGAACTATCAGATATACCATTATTTTAAAGCATAATAACCTTTCTAAAACTTATAAACAAATTTATACTTACTACACAACCTCATATTGGAAGCAGATTTTGCTTTGGTCCTGGAAGACAAAAATGAAACTAGATCTTAAGACCTAGTGGTAGATACACACCCCATCACTCTCATCACACTTTATATTGCCTTAATTGTAGTCTTACTGACCTCAGTTTTGAATCGGCTCTATATCAAATACTATGAACATCTCTCTCCAAGCACCACACACCTACTGGGATACCACACACAAACACTGAGAAAGAAGTGGATCAAACCTCTCTTTGTGCTGATGATAGGTAGAAGTCCCTCTTTGAAACTACTACCACTACTGTCACTGCAGCCATCTGGACCTAGCTCACTATATCCATTGCCCCAGAACTCCTCAATATTGTAGAAGGATGAAAGGACTTAATGCAACCATCAGACTTAATAATAACAATAGCCATCTATTGGAATGCTACAGAATGGGCACATAAACCTGTTGTCTTAGGGTCTCCATTGCTGTGAAAAGACACCACAGCAACTCTTATAAAGGTGGGGCTGGCTTACAGGTTCAGAGGTTCAGGCTATTATTATCATGATGGAAAATGGAAAACATGACAGCATCCAGGCAGAAATGATGCTCGAGAAGTAGCTGAGAGTTCTATATCTTAATGCACAGACAGCAGAAGACTGATGTCAAGTCTGACACTGGTCAGACTTGAGCTTTTTAGACTTCAAAGCTCACACCCAGTGACCCACTTCCTACAACAAGGCCACACCTACTCCAACATGGCCACAACTCCTTATTGTGCCACTCCCTATGACCAAACATTCAAGCACATGAATCTATGTGGGCCATTCCTACTTAAACCGCCACATCTGTTGAGCTGCACATGATAATAAATGCAAACAGGCTATGCAGAATAGTAAGCTTTATAACCCACAACTTAAGATATTTACCAACCTAGACAAATGCAATAATCCTACTAAAGCCTCTAGCAATACTAATTGTTGAAAGTATCTGGAGGATAACAGAAAGACACACAAAAAAGCAATTTATGCAGACCACTGGATATACTTAGAACAAACACATAAAGTTGATATCGATCAACACATTTCATCCCCTGGAATGCCCATCCTACAAGATGAGCTTTTAATTATTCAAAGCTAATACTCTGATGGAACTTTTACAAGTATCACAGCTATGGATGTCAGCTTTAAACCAATCTGGTACCCATCAAGGGTGGAAAAAGATGAGGACTATGAACATGTTAAAACTGAGGTATCCAACAATAAGGATGACACAGCAACAATAACAACTAAGCCATATTTTAATCCTCTCAAGCCATATTTTAATCCATCTAATGACAGTACATACTTCCCATTTAGAAAACAAGAAGGAACAGATTTTAAAAAATGAGCAATGACAGTATATATTGTGTTTTAGGCTTCATTAATTTCCCATAATTTGGACAACTCTGTCTGACCACCCATAAAGTGAAGGATTTCTCAGAAGTCTCATCTTTAGATAGCTGATCTCTAATATCTCTTAATTAGATACCCCACCATTATGGGATTCTAATGCTTTTGGAATGTATTGGGACATATACCAATACTCACTTGTACCTACCGAACCCAAATGTCGGCCCTACTCTTTAGCAAGCTCACAAAAAAAGGCTTTAAAACAGAACCAGGCACTTACCCTCCTAAAGTCCTTTCCCATGATTTCACATTATTGGAAACCAAGCTTCTGGGCACATGTAAATTTAATTCTATCACAGCCCCAAACTATAACTCTACATTGCCTAACTTTGAAATGATCCGTGTATGTTTAAAAGTAAAACAAAAGCTTCCACTTTTAGGGTGGGTCACAATTTAACAGTATTTGGGGCAATCAACTGGTAAGAAACTGGTTAGCTTATGCAGAAAACCTCAACTCTAAAATCACTGCCAAACACAATTACCTGGTGAAGGGTATCTCCTAGTGGTATGGAGTGGTACTACAATGAGATGAACACTCATATTAAGCTTTGGCTCAATGTAACAATCCTGGCTGACAAACATAATATGACAACAACCAAAACACTACCAAAATCATCTAGTGTGATACATCAGGCATCAGATATATACAGAGATCACCAACAGTTAATCAGAAACTCGCATTCATTTAGTTCGATGCTGGCTATTGGCTTGCTGTATACTGCTTTGATTCTGTTTACATATGTGCCCTGTATCCCTGATTTCTCTAATATCTTTAACATGAAGGGGTATTGGATTTCATCAAAGTCTTTTTCAGTGTCTAATGAGATAATCATGTGATTTTTTTCTTTCAGTCTGTTTATATGGTGGATTACATTGGCGACATTAATATGTTGAACCATCCCTACATCCCTAGGATGAAGCCTACTTGATCATGTTGGATGATGTTTTAAATGTGTTCTCTGATTCAGTTTGCTAATATTTTATTGAGTATTTTTACATCATTGTTCATAAAAGAAATTGGTCTGAGAATCTTTGGTTGAGTCTGTGTGGTTTAGGTATCAGGGTGACTGTAGCCTCACAAAATGAGTTTGGCAGTGTTCCTTCTGTTTCTATTTTGTGGAATAGTTTGAGGAGTGTTGGTATTAGCTCTTCTTTGAAAGTCTGGTAGAAAAAAGGAACTAAAGAGAGCTTACACTAGCAGCTTGACAGCATACCTGAAAGCTCTAGAACAAAAAGAAGCAAATACACCCAAGAGGAGTAGACTGCAGGAAATAATCAAACTCAGGGCTGAAATCAACTAAGTGGAAACAAAAAGAACTATACAAAGAATCGACCAAACCAGGAGCTGGTTCTTTGAGAAAGTCAACAAAATAGATAAACTCTTAACCAGACTAACTAGAGGGCACAGAGACAGTATCCTAATTAACAAAATCAGAAATGAAAAGGGAGACATGACAAAGAAATATACTTATTCTGTTTGTTAAATGTTAACTTGAAAATATTAAAATCATGTTCTACAAAAGACTTAATTTTAGAGGTATAGCATATATAGAGAAAACTGTGTAAGTACATATAAGAAACTTTACAAAAATCACATACTCATGAAACAACAAAATAGAGAATGACTATAGTCACCCAGATGTCACTCTCCTTTGGGTCCTCCCAGCCATCATCATAATCCCAAAGCAACCCTTATTTTAATTGACAGTGTTTCTGAACTTTATATGAGTGAGTTGTATAACCTGTGCTCCTCCGTATTTTTGTACCACTTAATGTTCCCACAATGACTTGTGCTACTGAGTACAGTTAAAAAGTTGTGTATTTTTGTAACTATATTCTATTCTTTAAAAAAAAAAAAAAAAGAAAGAAAGAAAGTCTGATAGAATTCTCCACTAAAACCATCTGGCCCTGGGCTTTGGGTGGGGGTTTGGGAGACTTTTAATGACTGTTTTTTCCCCTTAGGGGTTATAGGGCTGTTTAAATAGTCTATCTGATCTTGATTTAACTTTGGTAAGCAGTCTCTATCTAGAAAATTGTTCACTGAGATTTCCCCATCTTGTGTAGTGAAGACTTTTGAAGTAAGACCTAAAGATTCTTTGAGTTTCCTCAGTGTCTGTTGTTATCTCTCCCTTTCACTTCTGATTTTGTTTACTTGGATACTGTCTTTTTGTCTTTTGGTTAGTCTGGCTAAGGGTTTGTCTATCTTGTTGATTTTCTCAAAGAACCGGCTCTTGGTTTCATTGATTCTTTGTATTGCTTTCTTTGTTTCTAACTGAATGATTTCAGCCCCAATTTTGATTATTTCCTGACTTTTTCTACTCTTATATATACTTGCTTCTTTTTTTTCTAGAGCTTTCAGGTGTACTTTTTTAAACTTAGTTTTATTTTTTACTTATTCACTTTATATTCAACTCACTGCCCCCTCCTATTCACTCCCTCCCACAATCCTTCCACCATCCTCCTCCCCCTTCTCTGAGCAGTTTGGGGTCCTTCCCTCAACCCTGGTATTTCAAATCTCTATGAGACTAGGTGCTTCTCCCACTGAGGCCAGACAAGGCAGTCCAGCTAGAAGAACATATCCCACAGACAGGCAACAGCTTTTGGGATAGCCCTTGCTCCAGTTGTTTGGGACCCACACAAAGACCAAGCTGTACATCTGCCACATATGTTGGGGAGACCTAGGTCCAGCCCATGTATGTTCTTTGGTTGGTGGTTCAGTCTCTGAGAGCCCCAAGAGTCCAGGTTAGTTGACTCTGTTGCTCTTTCTGTGGAGTTCCTATCCCTTTCAGGGCCACAATCTTTCCTCCTATTCTTCCAAAAGAGTCCCCAAGCTCCATTCAGTGTTTGGTTGTGGGTGTCTGCATCTAAGTCAGCTGCTGGGTGGAGCCTCCCAGAGGACAACATATTCCTGTCTGCAAGCATAACAGAGTATCATCAATAGTGTTAGGGAATGGTGCTTGTCCATGTTAACTTGTTAACATGTTAACTTGTCTCAAGTTAGGCTGGTTATTTGTTGGCCATTCCCTCAGTATTCTGCTTCCTCCCCTATACCTGCATTACTTGTAGACAGCATTAATTTGGGGTTGAAATTTTTGTGGTTGAGTTGGTGTCTCTGTCACTCCACTGGGTTCCTTCCTGGCTTCAAGAGGCAGGTTCCCTATGCCCAATGTCGTGAGTTCCAGCTAAGGTCGCTCCCATTGATCCTTGGGTGCCTCGCTTATCCCATGTCTCTGTCTTTTCCTGGAGATGGCCCCCCACCTCCTCCTCCTCGTCAGTTACAGATGTTTTTATGGTTAAAATATTACTTTTACTAAACTTAAAGCATGCTGTAGGATACCACCATAAAAGATTTAGAATTGTGTTTGTTGTTTGCTTGCTTTGACCTTCTCAATGTCTTTGACTATGGCAGGTATCAAATGACAAAATGAAAATGATTTGTATAAAATATGCTTTTGATAAAACTTTTTAGATGGAGGGGAGTTGCTGGCTATTAAACCAGCATCTCATGCAGACTATTTCCTCTGCTTATGAAAAAAAAAATCTTAAGAACATCTTTCATCCCTTGTAAAAGTCCTAAAATTTAGATATGTCACACACTTGTCTGGGCAATAATTTCATCTGGTTTTGAATTCTGTCAATAGCAAAATGATGGTTAATTCTTGTCCAAAATCAAAGAGGATCAGGAATGTATATGTGGCTAGTAGGAGAGCTCTTGCCCAGAGTGTGAGCCTAGAGTATCATCTCAAGTCCCAAAGCAAAAGAGAAAATGGCTTCAAACTAAATCTTAAATGATTAAATACGTAACATCTGAAATGACTGAGAATGTGTGCCTAGGGGAAACATAGTTCTAAAGAAAGTATAAAATTATTCATGAAACTTGTTAGAAATTTTTTTTCATGCTACATAAGACACAAACCACGAAAACCATATAGATTCATGGTTAAAATGATTTAAAACAATGTTTAAAATATTTAAAATTTATAAAGGGAGAGATTGGTTAAAAGCACAAATTGCTCTTCCAGAAGATGCAGTTTCTAATTTCGGCTGCCAGATGGTGACGCACACCTGTCTACCACTTCAGCTGGAGGGGATCTGCTGCCCTCTCCTGGCCTTCTTGGGTACACATGGTACAAAACACCCATACACTTATTTTTTTTTTTAAATAAATAAAAAGAAAACCTAGAGTCATTAATGCGAAAGAATAATGATTGTAGGACAGATTTTTGGATATTTTATTCCATCTCACTTTAAGGTATATTCCAAGAAATCATTTTACACCTTATAAAAGGAACATATACTATTAGAAAGTAAAAGCTATAAGAGTTTGGAAATAGATCTCACTGTTAAAGCATTCGCTTAGCTTGCATATGACTTTGGATTTGATTCCTAGCACTGAAAAAGACTCTACAAGAAAGGAAAATATAAATTGCATTAAGATGAGACAGAAAAGTTCATTTCCATCAAATTCATTAATTATATTAGTCTTTTTTTTTTTCAGTGCTAAGGATTGAACCCAGGGAAGAATTATTTCACTCAGATGAGTTTTCTTTAGACTTTGCTATTCAAGATTCAAATATTGGGCTGGAAATATGGTCTAGTGATAGAGTGTTTACCTAGCATGTTTGGTTCCTGAATTTGATCCTCAGTAGCAGCACTTTTCCCTTCAAAAAAGTCAGGAAGACAAAATTATTAATTTTCTTTCTGAAGAAAAGGAATCTTCAAAACCTTAGACAGGCAGTGCACACCTACACCCTACACTCTCTACTGCTCACTTGAGCCTAGAAAGAGCCTGATCCTGCATGTACTCCCAAATCCCCTGCCACCCCTCCTGACAAAATCATTAGTCCTGGGACCAGCACTAATAGGCTTTTGAGACTTCAGGACAGTTTATGGAACTTTGGAGGGATGTTTCCATCGTCATTAAGACATGTTTTACTGTATGATCCCAGGTTCTTCCCACTATGCAATGCCTGGATTTAACTTGGCACACTGTGTAGGCAATACATTTTGAGAAGCACAGGTATCAGTGTGACAGACATTAGAGGCCAACTTGTCTATCTGAGAAGACGAAGTAGCATCACTCCTGGGGATACAGACAGAGGTTCGGCTTCTGTGTGAGTGACAAGAGTGGTGGCAGTTGTGGTGTCCTTTAGGAAGCACGAAGTCCCGCTGAACCCTGACAAGCTAGTAGTAAGTGCTGTCTGTGCTTGCTCAGCTAGAACACTATCTTCCACTTCTTTATCAACCTTTGCCAATCAAAGGTTAAAAAAATAATATGGACTCAGGAGGCAGAGGCAGGTGGATCTCTGAGTTCGAGTCCAGTCTGGTCTACAGAGTGAGTTCCAGGACAGTCAGGGCTATACAGAGAAACCCTGTCTCAAAAAACCAAAAAACAAAAACAAAACAAACAAACAAAACAAAAACAGAAAAAAGTAGCAGTGGAAAATGGAAAACTTTAATTTTAAAAGTTCTAAAGGTAGATGTGGTAATCCTGTACCCCAGCAGTTAGCTGAGAGAAGACAGTTATAGGTTGAGGGGCACCTAGAACTAGGTAGCACCATCCAGAACTACATAGTGAAACTCAAAATTCTTACACACACACACACACACACACACACACACACACACACACACACACACACACATTCTTCTTTCACTGTTGGACTCATTCTAGATTTGGTGGGTTCTTGCAGTTTTCTCTGATTTTAGACAATTCTCTAAAAAACAAATTGAAAATAAGATGTGGTAACACCCATGTGATCATAGCACTCAGGGGACTGAGACAAGAGGACAAGTTAAAGGCTGGCCTGGCCTACTTAACCAGACCCTATCTTTAATGGACTGGGAGTGGGTCTGAAATTTGAGGTTATTGAAAAAGGTCCAAACACTAAAACTATTTGCATAGCATTTTGAGTTTGATACTTGCTCCAGAATAGGCAAAGGCACATAAATACAAGAAGGGTAAAAACCTTGACAAAACTTTCCCACTGAAAACGACTTGGGATGGGGATTGCCAAAGATGTACAACATATTTATAGTTTTACCTCTCCAGTAAGGGAACAACTAATAAAGTAGCAGTTGCCACAAAAAGAACTAATTCTAGGTCTAGGAAGGTGGTTCAGTGATTAAGAGCACTGGTTGCTCTTCCGGAGGACCTAAGTTCAATTACCAGCTCACAACCATCGGTAACTGGAGTTCCAGGGATCCAATGCCTTCTGGCCTTTGTATGTACTGGGACATGGATGGTGCATAGATACACATGTAGACAATAAACACATACATATAAAATAAAAATATTTTTAAAAATACAAATAGTTCTATTAGGTTTGCTAAATGTCCACATTTCTTCATAATCAACTTATAACATGCCCACTTATAGGCTTCATGTATCGTTCTCTGCCTGTGTCCCATCTAAGCTTTGACAGAATGTGAGGAATGAGGGAAAAGGAAAGGGAGAAGAAATGGAAGGAAGAAATATCCAACACTTTTCCTTTCTCTTCCCCATTTTCATTTTATTATTCTATTTCCCTTTTTCTTCTCCCTGTCCCTTTAAGTAAGGCCCCTTGTATCTCAGGCAGGCTTCAAAGTTGATTTGTAGCCAAAGATGCCCTTGAATTTCTGATCCCCCTGCTTCCAATTTCCAGATGTTAAAGATTATGGACTTGTGACATCTCACCCCAAGAAAAGCATAAGCTTGTGGAAGTCAAGGGACACTGTTTAATTCACTGCTGGCTCTCTAGAAACTTTCTGTTGGTTTGGAACTTACAAAATATTTTTTTAGAAAGAAGAGAAAAGTAGATAATCTATATACTAAATAACAAGTACTTGATAACTGAGTGGAATTTAAATTTTTTTAAAAAGCAGTGTTTGTGAACAGGTTTCAGTACCTCTTCATTTTTCCCAAAGGAAATGGTCCTGGCTGCTGTGTCTCACACATGAGTAATGAAATCTCCCTGAGTAAAGATGTACAATGTGACAGTCTGTTTCCCCTTGTGATAGAGGTTAACATTGTAAACCCTGTAGTGCCACATGGCTCAGGTAGTGTTGTGGTTAAAATCGTGTACTGGCCAGAAGAAACTCCAACACATATGCCATCACTACCTCTATTTTTTAATTTCCATAATAAAATTTAAAGAAAGAAAGAAAAGCCTCATAATTGTTAGAATTTAGTGGCAGAGGGTCCTTGGTGGGTCAGGGCCAAGATATGCTGCAGAGATCACACCATGCAAACAGATCTCAGGAGAGATGCCATCTCAGAGTGGGGATATAAAAGAGAGAGTTAGAAGGGAGGTTGCATGTAAGAGAACGACAAAGAGTGAGACTGAATGCTTTGCTTGACGTTTGTAACTCTTGTATCAGGTTTGAAGAAGAGGACTTTATAAGTTACTCTTTCTCTGAGATGAATGCTTTTCCAAATTATCACAGCCAATGAATCAAATTCTTACTCTCACTTAATGTCTGTGCCACCCTCCAAGCAGAATCATTGTTCATTGAAACAGTTGGTGAATGACTTTATAGGTAGACTATCTTAATACACACACCATTTCTTAAATGAATGTAACCTGTTCTCTGTGGGCTGAGAATAAAGTGACTCATTCAAGTCAAATAGCTTTGACCATAGCAGGAAGCCTGTATCCAAAAATCGTGCCTACAATTCATTTCTTGGTGCAGCAGAACTATCAACTCTCAGCTTAGCTACAATGGAGGTAAAATCCTTTGGTCATGTGAGGGTCATTGAAGTACAGCCTTATTAAAATGAAATCCAAAGTCTAAAAATTGTTCTTATTTTGGACTTGTACCACAGTAAGAGCCAAGATTTTAAACTCTACTAAATACAAAACAAACAAACAAAAAGACTTTATATATTTATGTTCATTTAAGAAAATACTAGTAGTGATGTATTATTTTAAAATATACAGTTAATATGTTTGAAATTATTTAAAATTTATATTGAGAAAAATGTATTTTCACTATTGCCGTAGACAAGCATCTACATAAGACTGTTAAATTGATTGTTGTTTTATATCAAGTAACTTTTATAATACTCATTTTTATTGTTATAATATCTTATAAATTTTAAAGAATATGACAAAAAAGGTATTGTAGGTATTGAAGGGAGTTTTCTGGAAGGAGTTGGGGTACAAAAGGGAAACAAGAATGTGATTTAATTCTATTTACTTAAAATATGTTTTTAAATGTTAACAAATTCAGATAAATTGAAATCATGTAACTGTTCTCATCATAATGCAATAAAAGTTAAAAAATTATGCAGCAGGAAAAAAAGAGAGAGTTAGAGATAGAGAAAGACCGAAAGAGACAGACAGAGAGACTGGAAGAGAGAAAGAGAGAGAGAAAGAGAGAGAGAGAGAGAGAGAGAGAATGAGAATGAATGATGATGGGGGTGGAGTGGTAAAGGTTATGCAACTTGTGGAAACAGTGGAAGGTGTTGCATTTGGGGAAGGGAAGTGATGATGTGCCTTCTGGCACTGAGTTCATGAAGACACGCTTGAGGATGCCTGATTTCTAACTTTAGCGTCAAATTATACTGAAAAAAAAACTTTGTTATTACTACATTAATTGAAATTTGCAATTATATTTATAAATAATATTTATACATTTATGGAGTCATCTTAACTTTCAGCCCAAGAAGAGATAACACTAAAAAGGAAATATAAATATAAATATTTTGTAAGGAAAATGTTTTCTTCACCTTTTAAAATATACACAGTAACCTTTGGTACCTGTAACATTTACAGTAAACAATTTTAGCTTACAATTTAATTATGATGCTGATGGGGTAAGTTCAGAAAGTTATTCATGAAAAGTTCCAATTCCTTACACATAGATTTTCCAACTACTCTCTTTTGTTTATTCAGAAAGGATGGAAAACTGCAGAGGCTAACATCCTACCTCCTAGTTTAAGGGACTGACCTGATCTTCTTCCCTCTCTTTTTAGATTAAAAGTCTATCACATTTTTGTTGTTGTTTGCTTGGTGCTTTGTTTTGGGGGATAGAGTCTGATTAGCATGCTGGACTTCTCTCAACCTTACCGTGTTGCTGAGCTTAGTTTCACACTCAAGGCAATTTGTATGCCGCATACACCTGAGTACTGAGATTATAGGCATGCATCACTCTGCCTGGCCTGTATGAGGTGTTTTGTTTTTTAATTTTATTTTTATTATTGGTTTTGTTTGTTATTTCTTTATTTTTAGTGTTTTTTGGGGGGGTTGTTTGGTTTTTGTTTTTGTTTTGTTTTGTTTTGTTTTGTTTTTTCGAGACAGGGTTTCTCTGTGTAGCCCTGGCTGTCCTGGAACTCACTCTGTAGACCAGGCTGGCCTCGAACGCAGAAATCTGCCTGCCTCTGCCTCCCAAGTGCTGGGATTAAAGGTGTGTGCCACCACTGCCCAGCGAAATTTTTTAAAAACACAACCAAGATTGAATGAAATTTACATTATAATTACTAAATGGGCACATCAAAATTATTATGACAGAGAAAACAAAAGCCCAAGGCTTAAGGAGATGAGGAAAACTGAAGCAGACATGAAATACTAAAACCATTCTTAATTGTCCTTCTTCTGGAAGGGGAAAAATCAATATTGCTCTAAAAACTGCTGTGATCATATGAAGCTCAAATAGTTTGATGAGCCTACCAATCAGACAGACATGACAGCAACTAAATTTCTCCAAGTAAATTATTTATGACTGTTTGAGACAGTCCCTCTGAAACCAGGGACTCAGCTAAACTATTCAGAATGAAATAGGAACAGAGAAGAGGGTAGAAGGCTCTCTAATGACAGAGCACACTGGGGTAGTAGCCCACTCCCTGACTGTACGGATATCCTGATACGATGGGAATGACAGACAAGCATGACAGTTATGAGGCGGGAAGAAGTGAGTGGAAGAACACAAAATCTACAAAGAGGAAGTGAAGCAAATGATCCAGCAAGCCATTCTCATAGGATTTTTGCATCTAGTGTTAGAGATGGGTAGTAGGATCTCTAGCTATGAAATCTAAAACAGCTTTTGGGGGAAAGAACCAATTACCTGTAGTTTTATTTCTTGTTCATTTTTCTTTCTTTGAATAGCATATTTGTGCTGAGCAATGGAAGTCTCCCACATACAACCCAAAAGAAGGGAAAAACAAACATTCAATAACCCAATTCACTGAAGGAAAGTACAGTGGTTTAAGTATGCTTATCCCAGGGAGTGCACTATTAGAAGGTGTAGTCTTATTGGAGGAAGTGTGTCACTGTGGGTGTGGGCTTTCAGACCCTCCTCCTAGCCAGATGGGAGACAGTCTTCTCTTTGCCTTCAGAACAAGATGTAGAACTCTCAGCTTTTCCAGCGCCAGGCCTGCCTGCACACTGCCATGCTTCCCGCCATGATGATAATGGACTGAACCTCAGAGCCTGTTAGCCAGCCCCAATTAAATGTTGTCCTTTATAAGCATGACCTTGGGAGTGGTTTCTCTTCACAGCAATGAAAACCCTAACTAAAACAGAAGTGATAATGAAATTTATAAAGAGAAATATTTTGTATTTTATGAGGTCTCACATGCTATGATATTCAGTAGTACATGAGGACTGATTATACTAAAATTCAGTAGCTACTTCTGGTGGTTCTACCTGGAATGCTTTTATTTTTAAAAAGAACATCAACTCAGTGCAAAATGGTTTCCACTGGTTTTATGTCACTTTTCTAGATATGAACCTCTGTTTCAGCTTTCCTGTCTCACTGATTTGTTTCTAGACACCCATTCTACTAAGAAATTCCACAGACTGTCTTATACACGTACTATATTATCCAAGTCTCTATTCCTCTACCCTGTACACCCCATAACTTATTTCTTTCCTATTTCCTTACAAATGAGGGGTAAAGGTAAAGCAATTTTTAGAACAGAACTTTATTCTCACATGAAGCCTAGGTTGAGGCTACTGTGGGAGCTGCCTCCCTTCCTCTTCCTCCTCCCCTCTCCTCTCTGGTTGCCAGGGAGAACACAGTTGATGGAAACACGCAATTACAAGCAATGATCAAGTCAAAAGACAAAAGGCTTGCTCCCAAAGAACTCAGCATAATTAATCCAATTATGTGAACAGCTGCACTGAGTAGGATTAAGACATTAAGAAGGAAGTGTTTCCTCAGGGTGCCTCTAGAGTGTAGCAGGGAGGGCTGCTTCAGGGATATGATAACTGAGCACACATGGGAGGCATCTTCGGCCTGTTTGCTGGAATTGAACTTAAAGTCACCCAGCTGGCCACTCAGTGCCTGGGGATGACTCATCAATGGCATTTACTAAGGCTTCTGCGGCCGCCCTGTGGTTTGCATTTGTTTTCTGTAGTTGCTCATTGGACTTTGCATTCCATTCTTCTAGATCAGTGGTTTCCAACCTTCCTAATGCTGCAACCCCTTAATACAGTTCCTCTTGTTGGGGTGACCCCCAACCTAAAATTATTTCATTGCTACTTCATAACTGTAATTTTGGTCCTGTTAGGAATAATAATGTAAATATCTGATGTGCAGGATATCTGATTTGTGACCCCAGTGAAAAGGTCGTTCAACCCAAAAAGTGGTCACGACCTACAGGCTGACAAGTGCTCTAGCTTTTTGTTTTCCCTTTGTTTGGTTGACAAAATGCACTCCATTTTTTATTAGATATTTTCTTTATTTACATGTCATACGATATCTCCTTTCCCAGTTTCCCCTCCAAAAAACAAAACAAAACAAAACAAAAACAAAACACAACAAGAACAAAACCCTGTTCCCTCCCTCCTCCCCCCTCCTCCCTCCCTCTGCTTGCCACCCCACCCTCTCCTGCTTACTGGCCCTGTACTGGGGCATAGAACCTTCACAGGACCAAGGGCCTCTCCTCCCACTGATGACCAACTTGGCCATCCTCTACTATACATATGCTGCTGGAGCCATGAGTCCCACCATGTGTACTCTTTGGTTGGTGTTTTAGTCCCTGGGAGCTCTGAGGGTACTAGTTAGTTCATATTGTTGTTCCTTCTCCTTCATTGGGAACTCTGTGCTCAGTCCAATGGATGGCTCTGAGCCTCTACTTCTGTATTAGTCAGGCACTGGCAGAGCCTCTCAGGAGACAGCTATATCAGGCTCCTGCCATCCAGAACTTGCTAGCATCCACAATAATGTCTGAGTTTGGTGATTGAAGGTATTAGTTACTTCTTATTGTTGTTCATCCTAAGGGGCTGCAAACCCTTCAGCTCCTTGGGTCCTTTCTCTAGCTCCTTCATTGGGGACACTGTACTCAGTTCAATGGATGGCTGTGAGCCTCTACTTCTGTATTAGTCAGGTACTGTCAGAGCCTCTCAGGAGACAGCTATATCAGGCTGGATTGTCCTTCCTTCAGTCTCTGCACCATAGTTAGTCTCTGCAACTCCTTGTGTGAGTATTTTGTTCCCCCTTTTAAGAAGGAATGAGATGTCCACATTT
>JADRCC010264385.1:0-12040 GCA_019843855.1 Hylomyscus alleni | reverse complement strand
TATATATATATATATATATATATATATATATATATATATATATTAATACAAATATAGTTGCAAATATAATTTAATGGGGAAAGGCAAGTCATTTCAACAAGTGAGCAATAATAACTTCATTTTTCTTGGGCAACAAATGACGAACTTAAACCAAAACATTTTACCTTATACAAAGTTTAATTCAAAATGAATTACCAGTATAAATGTAATACATAAAGTATATAATTCAGGGATTGATACATAGGAACAAACTTTTATAATAATGGGTTAAGCAATGACTTTGTAACCCCTCAACAAAGTTTGTTTGAAATAATTAGACCAATTTCATTAATATTAAAAATCTTTTTCTCTTTGAAAGACACAGTTTTAAGAAGATAAAAATATAAGCCAAGCACTGTGGGAAATATTTTCAAATTGCATAGCTGATTTTCTGATTAAAGTCTTTGTATCCAGAACACAGTATTTAAATGCTCTCTAGGGGCTGGGGAGGTGACTCGGCTGCTAGGACTACCTTGCTCTTCTTCTAAAGGAAGATGTGGAAAATGTGACCACATCTGGTGGCTCACAGCTGGCTGTAACTCCACAGGATTCAATTCCCTCTTTGGGCTTCCATGGTTGCATACACACATGTACTCACACTCATGTACTCAAACACGACAGACACAGACACAAATACACATAAATCAAAATTTTAATAACCCTTAAAAACACCCAAATCTTAACAATAAAGCAAACAGTTTCATTTTTTGTAATAAAGTATTTCAATAGACCATTCACAAAAGGTGGGGGTATGGTAAGTAAGTATATGGAAGATGCTGAGCATCATGAATCATTAGGGAAATTACAATTAAAACTACAAATCTGTATCACTAAATAGCTATTAAGATTGAAATAAATAATGGTGAAAATTTTACCAAGTACAGACAAGGATAAAGAGCACCTGGAACTCAGTATCATTTTCTGACAGAAATGCAAACTGTGATATAGTCACTTCTGAAGACAGGCAGTTTCTTATAGAATCAAAAATACTTAACACATGATCCATCAACCATACTCTTAGGTGTTTTAGTCTATGTTTACCCAAATGACTGTGATTAAATATTTATTGAAGTTATATTCACAATTACTAAAATCTTTACATAGTCCAGATATCCTTCTACTTCAGAACCTTTGTTAAATACAATTCTATTCAGTAGTAAAAGAAAAAGGAATAAAATATTTGTATTCTAAATGCATAAATGGAACCTTAAATCCACTTCATAAGTAAAAGAAGTCAGACTCAAAAAGCAATATAAGGTGAAATTTATTTATATGACAGTTGGAAAATAAAAAAATCAGAACGTTAGAAACAAGATTAATGTTTGTAAGGGTTAGATCTGAGAGGAATGGTAATTATAAAATGTTAGCATGAAAAATTCCAGTATCAACTTTGATAGTAGATATAAAAATTTCGTCAAAAATTGTAGAACTGCACACTGTAAATGATGAGTTTTCCTGTATGTGAACTATGTTTTCATTCTTAAAGACTCACAAAACTCCCTGTAAGTAATACATGAGGTGTAAACCAAGTTGTGATATAGAGAAAACTATATTTTTATTATTTAGTTTGGATCTCATTTCCATTTTAGGGTAGATGGAGATCAAACCCAGGACCTTGGACATTCTAGGCTCTCTACCATTAAGCTACATACACATCCCAAATTGTCTGCTTCTTAAATGCTCTTTTCTTTGATGTCAGGTTATTTATAGATGTGATTATTGATTTCCAAGAATATATGGACTTTTGTTTAACTTTTTACTATTGATTTCTAGCTTAAAAGTATTGTGGTTACAGAACATGATGTAAATGATTTTAATTTTTAAAAACTTGATACTTTCTTTATGACCTAATGTAAACCCAATATTTAGAATTATATGTACTAAGGAAATACATATGTGGTTCTTGAAGAATATGGTATTTTATGTGTGTGTATTAGCTGTTATTTGTTATTTGCATTATTCAAACAATACATATCTGGGCTCTTTTTTTCCTCACACAGTTGGTATAAAGAGAGAGGCATTTCCAGAGTTCCCAGGGACTAAACCACCAACAAAGAGTACACATGGTGGGACTCATGGCTCTAGCTGCATATGTAGCAGAGGATGGCCTTATCTGGCATCAAAGGGAGAAGAGGCCCTTGGTCCTGTGAAGGCTAGATGATGACCCAGTATAGGGGAATGCCAGGGCGGAGAGACAGGAGTGGGTGGGGGTGAAGGAGAACCCTCTTAGAGGCAAAGAAGAGGGCAGATGGGATGGGGGGGGTGTTCCAGAAGGGATACCAGGAAGGGGGACAACATTTGAAACGTAAATAAAAAATAACCAATTAATAAAAAGAGAGAAGGAGGATACTAAAATTGTTCCTGACAATTTTTCATTTGTCAGTTTCACTTAGTACTTAAGAAGTTTTTGATTCATGTATTTTATTTATCTTTGCAGTATACTTTATATTTTAATATATACACACAGAGACACACAGACACACACATACACACACACATACACTTAAATTTAGTCACATCTGTCTTCTACTTCCTTCCAACTCCTTCCACCCCACCCAAATATCTTCTATCAACCTCCTAAATTTATAGTTTATTTTGAAAAGAATTATAACTCACACATATGTTCACATATATGAGGTCATCCACTGAGGTACAGGCAGCATGCCAATGCCCACCCTGCAACAAAGAAAAATGGCTACCCCTCCCTTCTATCAACTTCCATTATTAGTTCTTCAGCTATGGGCACAGTATCAAGAATCACACCACACTGAAGTTTTTAACTCTCTTGATTGGGTAGAGGTATTATGGAAGCAAACACAGCTGTTGGGAGTTCATGTGTGTAATAGCTATGTTATGCCCAGAAAACAGCATTTTGTAGCATTCCTCCTTCTCATGCCCCTGCTCTTGCAGTCCTCTGTCCTGTCTTCTTCAGTTTCCCCTGAGCCATGTGATGGGATTAATATAGATTCTCCATTTATAGCTGAGCACTCAGAGTTACTTACTCTCATCACTTAGAAGAGTTATGACTTTGCACTAGTCACTGCATTTTGCAATAAGAAGTTCCCCTAACTAAGGTTTATACTAAGCAGAAATAATATAGATAAAAACACAAATATTTAGAAGGTGGTTTGGAAACATGATCACTTAGCAAAACAATGTCAATAGATTCTCTCCTGTAGCCTATGGATTCCTTAGCCATGGATTTGGCTATGCTTTCAGTATCAAATATGAATTCCCTCCTGTGGAGCAAGCTTCAAATCCAAGTCTTAAATCCAATCAACTCAATGATCACCACCCCCAAAACAATCTTGTGATGATTCCACTAATGAGCACATATTGCCTAGCAGGTCATTATTGTATTGGACAAGTTTGGGATAAGACTACTGATTTCTTTTCTCTTACAGCAGTCTGCATAGCAATTTCCAGCACTATAAAATCTAGCCAGCACATCAAGTACATTCAAATTTCATATTACCTTCCTTATGAATTGAATGTTTTTGGTAGCATTGTTACTTCTAGGTCTCCACGAATATTTGTGTGTTTGTGTGTGTGTGTGTGTGTGTGTGTGTGTGTGTGTGTCTTCAGGTAGAGGTATATATACTGGCTAATCTTATGTGAATCTGATATAAGCTAGAGTTACCTAAAATGAGAGAACTTCGATTGAAAATAAAATGCCTCCAATAATATCAGGGTGGAGGGCATTTTCTTAATTAATGATTGATGAGGGAGGGCCCAGCTCACTGTGGGTGGGTCCATTCCTGGGCTGGTGGTCCTGAGTTCTGTAAGAATCCAGGCTTAACAAGCCATGAGGAGCAGGCCAGTAAACAGCAACGCTCCAAGCCCTCTGCATCACCTTCTGCCAACACATTTTGCTGTTTCTGTCCTGAGTCCTTCCTTCAATGATAAACAGTGATATGGAAGTATAAACTGAATAAACACTTTCTTCTTCACCTTGCTTTTTGGTCATAATCCTTCATTGCAGCAGCAGAAAACCCTAACTAAGACAAGGTGCTTATGGCAGAAGCATGTGGTTCCATGTATGTGTGCTGACATGTAGAAGCCAGAGAACACCTATCCCCCAGTTCCAAAGATTTTACTGTTTTAGAGAAGACTGTCTTAATTAGGGTTTCATTGTTACGAATAGACACCATGACTAAGGCAACTCTTATAAAGGCAAATATTTAATTGGGGCTGGCTTGGAGTTTCAGAGGTTCAGTCCATTATCATCATGATAGGAAAAATGGCAGCATCCAGGCAAGCATGGTGCTGGAGGAAAAATAGAGTTCTATATCTTGATCTGAAATTTCCTAATTTGGGGGTTGTTTTAATATATACATATGCAATTGTATTGAAACAATATTCCCACATCCTTGAAAGGCATTTTCACTGGTAATAGAAGTTCATGTGGACAGTAAGTTCCTTGAAGTATATTGAAGATATAATTGCCTTTTTCTTTTTGTCTTTTGGTTATAATTAGTTGCCATTTTAATGTGCTGTTTTAAGTAATTCTTTTTTCTGATGTATTTAATTTTTTGTTTTGTTAGTTGTACTTTCACTGTACTATATTTAAGTATTTATTAATTTAAATGTATTTTATGTTATTTTGCAATACTGGGACTCAAAGACAGGGCTTTATACATACTAGACAAATGTTCTACCACTGAACTAGAACTCAGTGAGGTTTTTAAAATTTCACCTCACTAAATTCATTGGGTGCATTAAGATAGTAGATCTAGGCCTTCCATTCATCTTCAGAAATGTTGTCATTATCTTTCCAGTGTTGTTGCTGCTCCATTCCTTCTTTTCAATTTTTGGGATTCAGAATAAGTGTTGAATAAAAATTCCCACACTGGGGCTGGCAAAATGACTGGGTGGGTAATGGAGCTTACAAGCAGATCTATCAATTGGAGTTTGTTCCCTCAATCCCAAAAGATGACAGGAGAAAACAAACTCACAAATGATGTAGTCTGACTTATACACATCACAGAACATATGCACCTGCACACATGTGAACACGTGTGCACACACAAACACATATACACACACACAGAGAAAGAGAGTAAAGACAAAAAGATAAAAAATTCTCACAGTGTTTTCTTATGTTGTGCACAATCTACTACTAATACTGTCTAATGATCTGTACTTGGATATTTTCTATCATGGGAATATTAGGATTTAATTTTAACTATAGCAGGTTAAGTTATGGTCAGTCAAATAGTTTCACCAGAAGGCCAACTTTGTATTCTTTGTTAAATTCTTTGACGATTTGACAATTTGACAATGCCCTATCCCCACAAATTCTCTAGTATACAGTATGAGAATATGGTGAGCATTCAGGTAGTGTCATGGTTTGAATATGCTTGGCCCAGGGAGTGGCACTATATGGAAGTGTGGTCTTGTTGGAATATGTGTGTCACTGTGAGCGTGGGCTTTAAGACTCAAACCCCCAACCAAAGAGTACATATGGATGGACCCATAGCTCCAGTTGCACATGTAGCAGAGGATGGCCTTGTTGGGCATCAATGGGAGGAGAGGCCCTTGGTTGTGTGAAGACTCGATGACCCAGTGTAGGAGAATGCCAGGACAGGGAAGCAGGAATGGGTGGGTTGGTGAGCAGGGCAAGTGGGGAGGGGATAGGAGGTTTTCAGAGGGGAAATCAGGAAATGGGATAACATTTGAAATGTAAGTAAATAAAATATTCAATAAAAAAGAAAACATTAAAACAAACAAAACATCCTCATCCTAGCTGCCTGGAAGTCAGTCTTCTCATAGCAGCCTTCAGATGAAGATGTAAAACTCTCAGCTCCTCCTTCACCATGCCTGCCTGGATGCTGCCATGCTCCCACCTTGATGATAATGGACTGAACCTCTGAACCTGTAAGCCATTCCCAATTAAATGTTGGCCTTATAAGAGCTGCCTTGGTCGTGGTGTCTGTTCACAGTCGTAAAACCCACACTACAGGTAGTAAAATTCACACTACTGTCAGTGCCATTCATAATTGATTCCTCCTGGAGGTTTTATCTCTGTTTTATAAAACTAGCCTACAAGAGCTCATCGATTATAGTGTACTTTCCATTTTGGCAAGGATTTTCATTGACACCTCTACTTAAATATTTCTGCTCTGGCAAGTTGCCATTTTCTATTCTTACCTAGCTCACAAGTTTTGGGTGTAGTAGCTTACACATATAATCTCACTTCCCTAATGAATCTATGAAGAATTTCTAAATTTTCAGGTTTGGTTTTATTTTATTTTTTTTTTTTTTAGTTTTTTTTCTATTTAGAGTGTCAATTGTCAAGCTAGTTACATGCAAGGCCTAAACCTGGAAATTTGATAATATTAAGTAATTTTTATCTAACTTTTACTGTTATGTGAAGGGCCAAGATTAGTGTCAAAGTTTATCTACTATTCTGTTACAAAGTAATACATTAAAAAGAAGCAGGCTATAGCTCTTGTCTAATAAAATTTTATTAAAATTAAGCTAGAGATGTAGGAGGCAAAGTGCATGCTTAACATTTTCTGTGTATCATCACTACAAGCATAAAAGATTGTAAAACTATGTAGCAGTCCAGGTTTTCCTGGTAGAATGTTGTTTGCCAAATCCTGGATTAAATTAACAGATTATGAACTATAGTACTTGATCTGTATTCTACATGTGAATGTGTATGTTCTATATTCACATGTTCTACATATGAATGTGTATGTTCTATATGTGAGTAGGTACATGTAGAAGTCAAAAGTAAAATTTTGCTATTGTTCTCCAAGTACCATCTACCTTGTTTGTCTAAAAGTAACACTCAATTTTCTGTTTCTGGACAATTATGTTAGGCTGGCTAGACGTAGATACTTATGAATATGCCTATTTCTGGTTCTGCAGCACTGAGATTTCACACTCTTGTCACTATGCACAACTTTTAATGTGAGTGCTGGGGTTTGAACTTAAGTTCTCATGTTATGCAGTTGTGCTATCTTCTGAACTACTATTGCTTGCCTTGTAAATATTAAATTAATGTTGAAGACATTGGCTAAGTCAAACAGTCTAAATGAATTATCTTGTTATAAATACTTGATTTATATTTATATGTGGTTAAAATTACGGGGTCAAAACTTACTTTAATACCCAAAGTAGACAATGGTATTGTCTACTCATACCATACCATTGGTCTAAGAAAATCATAGACCAATATCTGTCAAGAAACTTCAATGGTGTAACAACAAATATACATGAAAATAATGGACTCAGATATATCATAGATATGACATGTATTGCATATACATACATGTCATGTGTGTGTGTATGAGAGAGAGAGAGAGAGAGAGAGAGAGAGAGAGAGAGAGAGAGGGAGAGGGAGAGGGAGAGGGAGAGGGAGAGGAGAAAGAGAGAGAGGAGAGAGAGAGACAGAGACAGAGACAGAGACAGAGACAGAGACAGAGAGAGAGGAAACCTACCCACCAAAAGATCAGGAACAGTACAAGAATGTCGCATCTCATACTTGCTTTACTGAAGGTTCTAGTTAATCCAGTAGGATGAGAGCAAATGGAGAAAAAGTAGGACAATGGGACAAAAAGAGAAGAAAAAATAAGGTTCCTGCCTGGTAGATCAGTATTGGTACAAAAGTATTGTAAGGGATAACCTGATTTCTGGTTATAGTTGAGGCCTCCTTCATCAGAAGGAATTCATGCCTCATACAGTAAACATAGTCAAAAGTCCATGGTAGGAGAAGTTACTGGCCCTATTATTGTTATTTTGCTAACTGGTCATGTTTTCAAAGTGCCTTGTTCTTAACCTTAGTCAGAGAAGCTCTTTTTTTTTTTTTTTTTTTTTTTTGCATAGTCGAAAGTCAATGCAAAAACTCATAACTGGCCAAAGTGTTGAGAATAAGTGACTGACTGAAAGTGCTATGCCTGAATCAGGACATCTTTACCATGCCTGAATCCAGCCACTCCACTTGCATGACCCAGAAATATCACAGGGAAGGATGCAGAATAAATGTAAGAATGAAAGGATGGGGAGAAGTACTGTGAAATACTATATTCTGGACATGGTTATTGTACCAGTGAAATTATGACAGCTGATATCAGCACAAGATCAAGACAAAACATTTTAGCAGAGATGAGATAGACAATCTACAGGCTCTAGCCCTAATTGAGGGGGATATTGGCAGTTGAGAGCTGGTGCAGTAGAGTGGAGAGTGGAGTAGTTGTTGGTCAATACTAAATTGACTTAATATAAGTTTGGAACTGTACAAGTAGGAGGAGGTACAGGGCAAATTTGAGGGATAGATATGTTTTACAAGAAATAAAAAAAGGTTCCTATATTAATAAATGATTATAGGAAAATATGTCCATCTACATGTGGGTGTCTATGTGTGTTATCATGCTAATAACTTTACTATATAAAAGAAATTAATAGTGGAATTTGAAATTAAAATTATCATTTACGTTATTACCACTAAGATGAAATAATTAGGTATTGTTAAAAATATATTAAAACTTTATGAGAAAACCCACAAACTTCTGATGAAGTAAATTAAAATAACTAAAGAAATTAAGAGAAATTTCATCCCCATGGACAGGGAGATGAATGTTTTCAAGATGTCAGCATCATCCAATTTGATTTATAACATCAATAAAATCTTAGTCAAAAATCCTAGCAAGTTAATTTTGGTTATCAACAAAGTGAAATGCTGTATTCATAAATTTACATGAAAATGCAGAAGACAAGTGAGTATAATTTTAGTAGAGTTGAAAAAATCTGGGATATTATACTACCTATCATTTAGACTTAGTATAAAGACACATTAATCTGGACAATGGGGCATTGGTCAGAGTACAGATTAATATATTAATGGGTATAAGTGAGAGCTCAGAAGTGGACAATATAAAATACAACCAACTGAATTTTGACACAGGTGCAGATGTGGCTTGTCACCTTCTTTGGCATAGCAAAACATGGCAAAAACAACAGAAACCCATCTTGACATAAACAATTTGGGACAGGGTTTCAGAGCATTAAAACCCCATATTTGGCATGTTCCATTAGTGTGGTTATATATTGAGAAAGAGCACAGTGGTAGAGAAAGAAACATATGAATAAAGAAAGTTATTCCTTTATAGTGACCAAGAATCAAAGATGTGCCATGCCCTTACATGACCTACTTCTTCTAAGTAGGTCTTATCAGTTAAAATTTCTATAATCTCTCGAAATAAAGGTGCTAGATGGAGACCAAACATCAACATAGTTGCCCACAGAGTACATCCCATTCTCAAATCATAACAAAAGGAATGATATGTAGCAAAAATTACATATTTAACAAACATTGCTAAAACAACTTGATATTCAAATATGTGCAAAAAACAATACACACCATCTTTAAATGCACCAAAAATACACTTCAAAAGATTTTACACACCTAAATGTATAATACCAAGCTATAAAGCTTCCATAATATTGCAAAGTAAAAAGCGTAGATGACCCCTTGAGTTTGATGATTTTTTTTTAGATACAGTATCAAAGGCATAATCCACTACATACATAATTGATAGACCAAATTTCATTAAAACCAAAACACTTTGTTCTATAAAAGATACTATCAAAAAATGAAGACTCAGTCCACAGACTGGGAGAAAATATTTTTCAAATGCGTATCTGACAAAAGCCACAGTAAATAAAGTATTATGGAATTCAATAATAAAACCCCAACTCAAATGAACTAAAAACTTTAATAGATACTTTAATAGACACAAAGATGAGTGAGGAGCAAACATGCCTGTGGACAAATACTGAGTGATTTATCCCATTAGAAAAATGTTAATCAAAATACTGGGTCACTACTACATGTTTTTTAGAGTAGTCAAATTCTAGAGCACTGGCAAAAAGAAATGCTAGTGAAGGTTTGGAGTAATAGAAGCTCACATTTTTGTTGATAAGGAAGAAGGCACATCCATTTTTGAAAACAGTTTTATCGTTTCCTATCAACCTAAATGTAATTCTATCATAGGACCTAACAACTTCACTGCATGCTATTTACCCAAAAGATTGGAAACATCCATGCAAAAGATACAGAGTGCTGTTTATAACAGTTTTATTTTAATTATTAAAATGGAAACATCCATGGTGTCTGTCAGTAAGTAAATTCACTAATAAACCATGGAATAAATAAATTGTGGTACTCATATAGTAGAATAGTACTCAGCAATAAGTAGAAGCTACTAACCCATAGGGAGACAGAAAGGGATTATAAATCTTTATTTCAGAATTAAAGAACCAATATGAACGTTTACCTCATGTGCAATCCCAATTCTGGTATACATCAAGGGATAGAGCTAACACAAAGCTGTCAGTTATTAGAAAGTCATATTGTTTAGGTGTTGGGAGGGAGAAGGGGTTTAATAGAAGGAACAAAGTAGATATTTGGGAGCAAAAAATGTTACACTGTATAATACACAATGTTGATATATATTTGTCCAAACCCATATAATGTAGACCAAGAGTGAAACCAAGCACAAATAATAGACTTTGGTGATAATACAATCTCAATATGCATTATTTTAAACTTTTTACTTTATTTTTTTGAAAATTTCTTACAGAAATACTGTATTTATATCATTTTTACTTGACCTTCTATCCCTGTATATTCCTCCCATGTCTTGTACAAACTCCTAAATTCATGATCTTTAGTTATTATTGTTATACACATATACATACAAATATATACATAAATGTATTTATAAATAGAACCTGGTGAGTCCATTTAGTGATGTGTGTGTGTATCTGTGTGTGTGTGTGTGTGTGTGTGTGTGTCTGTGTATATCTGTGTTTGGGGCTGAGCATTTGAAATTGGACAGAGCTGATCAGGAAACATCACAGAAGTGGAGGAAGAAAGACTTTAAGAGACATCGGAAAGAATGACTGTTTCAAGACAGTGATATCTATATGACATAGTTGTACCCATGAAATCTTAACAACCTGGTAGTATAAATAATACCTGCACAAAGACAACACTTGTAGATATTAACTCTTTCCAAACAGTTCCATTAATTGGCGAGTAAGCATTCAAATACATGCATGTAGGCATGCCATCCTCATTCAAACCAATGTCTTTAGTTACTTTTCCCATTGCTGTGATAAAATGCCCCAATAAAATCAGTGTCTGGAAAAAAGCCTTTATTTTGGCTCACAGTTTGAGTGTACCTTCTAATATGAAGAGAAATTCTGATGACAAGATCCTGAGGGAGCTAATCATATATTATTCATATTCAGGAAGAAGAGAATAATAATAAGTGATCCTGCTCAGAGAGCTTTATCCTTTTTGTTGTACTTATTTATTTTAATGTATTACTTGTTCTTCTTTTATTACTTTTATTTATTTATTTTTTCTACATTCCAGTCATTGCCCCCCTTCTGGTCTGCCCTTGACTGTTCTTATCCCATTCCTCCTCCCGCTGTCTCCAAGAGGATGCCCCCACTCCTCAATCCCCACTATATCAGAATTCCCCACTCCCTGGGGTCTCAAATCTCTTGAGGGTTAGGTGCATCTTCTCCCACTGAGGCTAGACCAGGAAGTCCTCTGTTGTCTATATGTTGAGGGCCTTGGACCAGCTAGTGCATTCTGCCTGGTTGGTGGTTCAGTGTCTGAGAAACCTCCTGGGTTAAGGTTAGTTGAGACTGCTGGTCTTCCTATGAGTTTGCCCTTCTTCTCAGCTTCTTCCAGCCTATTCTTAATTCAAACATAGGAGTCCCCAACTCCAGTCCATTGATTGGGTGTATCTGCTTCTGTCATGGTCAGCTGCTTGTTGGACCTATAGAAGGCAGCCATGCTAGTCTACTGTTTGTAAGCAACCAGAACACCATAGCATCAGTAATAGTGTCAGACCTTAGAGTCTCCCAAGAGATGGATCCAAAGTTGGGCCTGTCACAAGATCTCCTTTCCCTCAGTCTCGTCTTAATTTTTTTCATTGCAGTTCTTTCAGACAGGAACAATTCTGGGTGAGAGTTTTTG